>OMNN01098370.1:0-29621 GCA_900302755.1 Chromis chromis
ATAGATGTTAGTCCTGTAATCATTGCAATATATGTTCATTAATTTAAAGTAGATCCTAAGTACTACTGAGTCTAGTCTAATTTTACTTTTTTACTACTTGGGTTAATGCTACATCTGCACATTTACAGTAAATAAACACAATTTTCCATTCTCACGTGTGTGTTAAATGTAAACTATTCAAAGAAACGTGCAGTTAACATTCATTAGCATTAACAGGCATAGGAAGTTTGTAACCTAACAGCAGCAGGCCATTTCCAAAATACTCAGGCAGCAGAAATCCTGACTAATACCCACAGGCTTTAAAGCAAACAAAGTCTACTGCATGACTCTAGTACTGGAAGTGTAGGTAGTCTGTTTGGTATTCTTCAGCATATAGGCTGCAGTGAGGGAAATGATCATGTATGAGAGCTGCTATCAGCATTAGCTCGAGTCGAGTGTATGGGTTCATATGTTTTTGTAGCTCTGACTGATGTTAGTAACACTGCATTAAAGCTGTGCTAAGTTCAAAGGAGAAAACGTGGTCCAGTATCAGTCTGTTACCACCTGCACTGCTCAAAGCTAAATTTCATTATGCGGTTATCAAGCGAGTTCTTACCACATTTTCAGGTTCAATTTGCACAGCTGGTAGTTAGCTTGGTAACATATAAAAGCTGAAATTGTTGGACAATTATTATAAAAGAGACCTTTTGTAAAATGCCTCTTTTGTAATGGTGGTCTATGTCTTTATTATCTTTTGGAAGAAAAAAAGAGCATGCACAGTTGCTGCAGTCGAAAAAGTAATATCTAAAACTTCAGTTTGAGTTTGAAACATTTTACCCCAAAAACCAACCATACATACATGTGCCTTTGTCACTACCATGTTGACCTTGAAAATGGAAAAACAAACAAACATGGAGAATAAGTTGATAAAATGAAATTCACACAGTGTTCCTTTCATTATCCACCATAGCTTCTAAAACATATTACTACCCTCTGTTTCACTTCCCAAATCACATTCCTCTTGAAAACCGTGCACAACTGCGTTTGCGAAGCCTCCGAAAATCACAGACAACATGACAATCTCCTCAGCATCACTCTCCATTCTCTCATTTCCCACATCAAATGTACCGTAAGACTTTTGATAAAGTAATTACAGAGTATTTGATTGTAACCACTCCTAAGAGCCTGCATCGGATTTGATGCCGGCAGTGGTACAGCCGCAGCTAGTTGCCTGCAGCACTTGTTATTTCATTGTGAGCTCAGCTGGTGAAGGATAACAGCTGCTTCTCATTACTGATGTTTAGACTAAATGGTTTTCCAGCAGTGGACACGGCATAGAGTACATATAGCTGCGTCGTGGTGTTTAAGCATAAAGGACACAAGTTTTCTCAAGGACTGCCTGTGTGTGTCTCCCACGAGGATGAGATAACCACTCGGAAGAGGAAATGAAGAGGGACAGGTGCTGTGTGCTGTCTGATAATTACATGTGTTGCATTCTTCTATTAATAGAGGGAAAAAGTGTAGGGTAAGTGTGTGGTTTCCTCCCATCCCAGGGGCACCAGATGGTTAGATTTTCTTAGATCAGGATTCAGGTGCAGTGGAGGCCTTGAAACACACTCCTCATCTGTGCTAAGGATCTGAACTCCACCAGAGGGAGCTCCACTGATTTCATTATTACAGGTAGAAACTTCATGAGAAAAGAGACATTTTTACATGCAGCCCCACTGTATTATGTTGCTTGCAGGTATTGGTAAGGGTGTAATAATGCCAAAATGGTAATATCTCCATGTGTGTGTTTCAAATATCATATAACAAATTATTTTTTCTGTGTAAAGATTTGTGAGTGAATAACCTTTAGCAGGAAAAATTAAAAATAATGAGCATCTGTTGTCCTTCTGTAATATTGCCAAGCTCACCCGCTATTTTCTCCCGCATTCTCCCCTGTGCTCCTCTTTTCTTTTCTTTTCTTTTCTGTCCGTCTGAAGTAAAAGTGCAGTCCTCTTTGCAGCATCTTTACGGGCTTTAACTGAGCTGCAGCTTGTACATTTCATCCTCAGAAGGATGTCAAATAGGATAAACAGATCAGTTAGTTGGGAAATACAAGGCAGAAGACTGAGCAAAATGAAAAAAAAGGAAGAAAGAAAAGGAGAGAAAATGTAGGACTGGAAAAAAAAGAGAGAGAAAAAGGCAGAAGCAAGGTGATATTTCATCATCAAATGATCTGACGTGAATCTTTATTTTTCCTGATATATTCGTTCTCGCAAGAGGATTTGCTTTTGGTATTGCACCGGGAGAACTGTCCATGTTTATTGATAGAACAGTGAATTGAATTGCGTTTGAACTTAATTAGGTAAAGTCACAAATGAAAGGAGACGGAGAGAGAAAGAAATCCCATTGTTCCACCTCAACCTGTCTCAGGCTGAGATCAATTATCAAGCAACAGACTAGTTTAATCCATGTTCTCTGGAAAACAACAAGCGGACTGGGGATAAATATTCATTTGTCAATACAAATAGATGTTGACTAGAGTTAAGATGGAATGGGGGATTCTCTTGAAGCTGAAAGACCATTTAAAAACATTAAAGCTAATTTTATGTCTTTAAGCAAGAAATTATAGTGATTCCACGTAGATTCTCTTGCTTTTTACCAGAAAAATGGCAAAAGAAAAAGAAAAATAAATGACAAAAGCAACATTTTTTAGAAGATAATTTAACAAAATAGTTAAATTTGTCCTTTTTTCTTTAAACAATTTTTGCTTAACACACTCACTAAATTATTATATAGTGCCTATAGTTATTGGGATTAAAACACTTGAACGTAATGAAAAGAAACTGAATTCTTTTTTATGTGAACACAACATAATAGCACTGCAGCAGCCTTTGTAGACTCAACTCGATGCACCATTAGGTTGTGAACAGCTTCAAGGGCTGCCAGTATTTTTTAATTAATTATATTCCTTGTTGTAACTTAGAGATTTCACCCTTTTATTCATGTGCAGCATACATGACAACAATTGGGCCTTGCAACCCGTAGCCAAGACTTTCTGATTCACCCACATCTGATGTAACCACAGTGAATTTGAATGAAGCACATCAGAGTGTCATGTGTGCGCTCAGTTCCAAGCTAAGCCATCATCTATATGCAAATGTCACTTGTTACTGACTTTCAGGAAGCTCTTCTTAGAAAGCAGTGCAATTTATGTATTTTTGTGTGTCATGGCAAAGTACTTGACGGAAGTGGTGATGTGTAGCAGAGCTTAACCGATAAATCGGTATCGGCCAGTGTTGGCCTGTCGTTGTATATGAGTAGTGGTGTATATGTTTTCTCATATGCATTGGTAGGATTTAGGTTTTTTTTACACAAAATAAGGCAGAATTTTTTTTAAATTTAGAAATAGTGTCATCATATACACCGATCAGCCACAACATTATGACCACTGACAGGTGAACTGAATAACATAAAATAACACAAAATGCAGGAACTTGATTAAATCTTTCATACCCTCTATAATTTGCAGGACTCTTTTAAAAAAAAAAATGCATGTGTAAAGGAAGGTAATGAGCAGACTTTACCGATTGCAGTACGATGACATACACTGATCAGCCACAAAATTATGAACACTGACGGGTGAAGTGAATAACATTGATCATATTGGTACTATGTGGTGTTCTGCTGGAAAACCTTGGATTTTGGCATCCATGTTGATGAGACTTAGACACCCAAATAAACATTGTCCCAGAACAAGCACACTCCCTCATGCAAATGGTAATCCCAAATGTCACTGGCCTACCCCCGCAGGAAAATGCACCCCACCACATGGCAAAGACATCAAACAATCAGGAACATGACAATGGTGCAAGATGTTGATTTGACCTCCAAACTTCCTAGACCCCATTCTGATCAAGCATCAACAGGATGCAGTGGAACAAGTTTGATTGATTGATTTGATTGAGGTCCAACTGCACAAGCCAGAGTACCCAAAGGATCCACTGTCAACGTCCTGGTGCCAGACCCCATAGGACACCCTGAGAGGTCCTCTTGTCCATGCCCAATGGTTCAGAGCATTTTTGACCACATAAAGGGGACCAACACAATATTAGGCCAGTGGTCATAAAGTTATGCCTGATCGGTGTAGTTTATCCAGCAGAGTGACTCCAACTCTTTTGTTTACAATCCTTTCAGAACTGTCTGCAGCACATCACAGCACACAGTACACACCACAGCTGAGCAGACAGTGGCCCCATTATTTTTCACTTTTCAGAATAAAAAACCTATACTTAACACTTTATCTCTTCACATTGGAGTTACCAAAATGAAAGAAACATGGACATGAAACCATTTTTATAAGCCACTTCCATCAAGTTACTGTTGCTACACCAGTTGAGCTTTCCATTCTTACCCAGTATATTTACAAAGATAACAGTGGCAGATTCATCATTTACAGTTCTAGTTATATTTGGAACAACTTGTCCTTAATTGTTGACAGACAAAGAAAAAGGTTGGCTCCTCTTCTAAGCTGCCACCCGCCCATTCTGTTGTACGTAATGTCTGGTTGCGTCACACTATCATTCTGCTGAAGAGTGGAAAAAAACACTCTGATTTGTTAGTATTCCTTTAAACCAATCACAGTAGTCGTGGGCGGGGCTAAGTGAAGGATGCGGCTTCGGTGTTTGCAAAAAAACTAGCAGGGCTGCGTCATTGCGCAACTTAAACTTGTGGTTGGTTGTTGCTCAGAGGTTGTTGTGTCCTGTAGTGAACAACACACAGATAGCAGAAGGAAGAACAAAGCTAACTGAAATGATCAGCGGCTCATACCTGCATCCTGTATCCGGTGAGTCAGACCAACTGTCACCTGCAGATCTGATCAGCTGCAGGATATTAAGATACCATTAGCGCTGTGCATTAGTCGAAAATACTGTTGCTAAATTACTCATGCCAAAGTGACAGTCTTGTCAAAGGCGGCCTAAATATGCACTTTATGACTGCACATATGACAGTGTGCTTAAAGACAGAGATTAAAGTCTTGTCCCTGTCAAGAAGACAGCATCCTCACCAGCTGAGCCATGTGTGAATGTTGTTGCAAACTAATCCCCTTCAGGCAAATGTAACACTATTTCTAGTAACATGGGGTGTGACTTTAGTGAGCTGTCAATTGTTTGTTTCATCTAAAACATGCAGGATAGTGGCCCTCGAGGACCAGGATTGGGCACCCCTGATCTAAACCATTGCACCACCTCATCTTACTCTTACTGTTGCTAATTGCCCTGTTATTGGCCAAAATCTCCCGCCATTGTCTAGAAAAATACCGTCTACCACTGCTAAAAGGGCCGACATATTGTTCCACATTGGATCATTAACCGGGAATAGAGAAAACTCACCTCCTACGATGGGTCTTCGACTCAAAGTGAGACTTTATGGTAATTATGCGTGTGGGGAGTGGGGATTTCTGAGTTCAACTTCATCAATGTGAAGAACCTGAGAATTAATTGCAGGTCAGTTAGCTGTAGTTAATGGTCCGTGCCCTGCTTGACCCTTGTACATGGTAAATAATGAACCGAGGGACTTCCTCGGCATCTCTGGGACTGCCCTGCACTGGTTACCTGTCAGTATGTTTTTGGTTTTTATTGGTGATTGTGTTACTTCAGCTTAATTTAGTATGTGCGGTGAGCCGCGAGCTTACTTTCATTGCTTTGGGAATACTGCAGTATCTGTCGCTGGGTGTCTCCCAAAATTTCCTTGAGCTAGACGTGGAAAGGCATTGAACTCCTTGTCACTAACTGTAATGTCACATCATCTTAGCACAAATAAAGACATCTTACATGATGCACTTTGATCTCTACAAAATGCATCATGTATTACTCAATTTGTGCATAGCATTTCAATTATATTTGCACTTTGAGTAACACAATAAAGGCATAGAAAGCTAATCCTATTATGTTTTAATAACTAAGGAGCAATGCAAGTGTCAATTTACCAGCATTAAAATAGTTATTGACACTTAAATATTTTTGTCCTTCTGATTGCATCTCTGTAATTAGAGATGAAATCAAAGCTAAGCGTTTGTTAGAAACTCAAGAAAATGTGTCAAAATATGTAATGGTAACTGGAGTGCTTCTGTTTTTTTACATGACGCCACAGAAAACCCTTGATAGATTTTCTTTTTGTCTACAAGTTATTTTCAGTTGAGGAAGCTGTCTAAACTTGTGACAAGAAATGGGGTAGTGTTGTCAAAGCCAGTTCAGTGGATATGAACAATGTACAGGAAAGCATGACGATGATTACATGTTTTGAAATGCCTTTGGGTTTTTTGGATGTTGATGGAGTTGTTGGTTTTTTTTCTTCGCAAGTGCACCAGTCTACCACTTGCCACTGGTGCTTCTATAAATCTCAGTGTAACTCAGTTCATGAAGGGTCCTGCCATCTCTAATTAGGTGTTGTCATTGTGTCAAAAAGCAAAGCTTGGATAATATTATGATATTTTCTTTCTTTTCTTTTTTTAAAAGGGCATTGCAGAGCAGCAGGGCTTTTATGTATCTCAACTTACTTGTTTCTCGTATCAGACTTAATAAATTTCGCACAAATACACTCACAGTCCTAAGTTGTATAATTAATCAATAGTACAGTACGTCTGTCCTAATTTAATTTTTGATGAGGGGCAGATTTGCCACAGTCTCTCACTCTCTGTATATATAATTTTTTCTGTGCATCTGTCTTATCTAGACACATAGATACATATACATTATATATAAGACTTTGAGCACTAATTAAAGTTGAAAGGGTTAAACAGAGTGGTTTCATTAAATTAATATTGTATTAACAAAGTCAGAGGAGTTAATCAGAGTTGCATGAGTCCAATACATTTTTAATAATTATGTTACCTTAAATGCTTGATTGTGAAGTTGCATAGTAGCTTATGAGCATCAATGAAGAGCAAAGAACAAGAAGTTTTACAGGAAAAGCAAACTGCACACACAGACACAAGGAAAGAGTAGCTTTTGAATACATTTAGACAACTTTTTAAAATAAATATAAATAAATAGATCAAATAAACTCAAAAACAAACACAAAAAACAATGAGGCATCACTAGATCTAGTCACATTCACTTCTCAGAGGTAAACTTTTTAGCTACGTATTGGTTAGATCAACTGAAAGACTGGGCTGTATTGAGATTCAGTTTCTTTATTTTTCAGATTTTCCTCTGAGTTTTGTGCGGCTGCAATCCACAGTACAGCACAAACAAAACACAAGCACATCACAGGTGTCAATATCTCGGAAACTGTCATAAGTCTGAACAGAAGGTTAAACTTTCTAATTGATGTCCCGGGCTTCTTAATCACTGCTTGTGTGAGAGAGCGGAGACCTGGGAAAGAATACGACAGAAAAAGAGAGGGAGAGGGAGAGAGAGAGGAAGATTAGAGTGTCTTGACAAGGAAAGCCTTTCAAGTTTGTAGGTTTGAAGTGCTAATGACATGCAAATGTGTGCAAATGAGTGTGCACCCACCCCCTAAAACTCTTGCTGAATACTTGAAGCCGAGTGAATTTTCTGGGCTGGTGTTTGTCTATAAATAGTGAAAGTTTGGGCAAGTTTGAGTGTTTTTTTTAACACAGTTAGCAGTAGTCCAAATCAGGGGAAACGAAACCAGACTGTACAGGACTCTGCAAGAACATGTGTTGCGCTATTAGTCTTTACTCAACAAATGTGTCCTGCTTCCCACATTTACAGTTGGAATAGTAAAATATTTGTGTGATCAATACGTCATCAGTGTGAAAAATCAGAATCAAAGTTGTAGTGATAATCAGTCTACATGATGGTGAAGGTGTGAGCTTGAACTTCAACTTAAGAAAGCTGAACTTAATTACACAAAACACAGACAAATGCAGCAAAACTTTCCATTGAGAACAGTTTTAGTACATGTGGCAAGACAAATACAAGGATGAATGAACAGATCAATGATCCAATTACCTTAGCTGACACACGAATCCATAGATAGTGTGGAGAAAGATGGCAAACTAATCCATTTTGCAGCAGTTAACAACTTTAATAAAACTTTGCTTGTAAAACAAAACAATTAGTAACTGTGTGGCAAAATGACTGATAAGATGAATAATGGTTCCACATTAAAAGAGGGAGAGCAGACGCATAGAGAGACTCCATACAATTTCATGGTAGATTGAGAAAAACAGATGCTTTTCAAATACTGGGGCCACATGAGTGAAATTTGAAAATCAATTTTGAAAATGAATCACGTCGCAAAATTCACAGCTCTTTTTTTGTCTCACTCCTTTGCACGCTAGATGATGAGGAAACGTAGTGTTACACATGCAGTGGTGTAATAGCGATGATCCTCCTGACTCCTGATATGTCACAGACGCACCAACGTCAAGACCTCTAATCTCACACCATCCGGCGTGGTGACATATGCAATAATATGCATATTAACATGCCTTGAATTAATATGCAGCGATAAAAGGAAAATCAACACAACAGAATTTCCCATGCCAGGTGAGGAACATTGATCCTGTTTAAAGCACCTTTCCAGTTGCTGATACCCAACAGTTCTCATATTATCAGGACGGCTCAGAACAGTCCACAGGTCAATTAGAGTGATTAAGATGAATGGATAAATCTGTAAAGCTTTCATTCTACCAGATAATCTGTTCTAACCGTCACTCCCAACCAGGCCTCTAATGGGGATTTCACATTTGATTGTTGGGACGGATAAATCTGGTAGATGTTGGCACAGTGAAGCTCCACTTTGTGCCCATCTGTAGTTTACAATTAAATGGCAATATAACATCCCCTCTATGGCTGAACTGTCATCTTTGGACTGGGGAGACAAAAGCAGCCCTTGCAGTGTGGAGTGTCAATTGGCAGCGACAAGGAAAAGGAGGAACTCATAGCCCTCTTATGAGCACAGTCATCTGCCTTGGAGCTTAGCTCTTTGCAATCTAACAAGCGCTATGAAATCAATTCAAATATGCATTTTGTTTGTTCATGAGTTATAGAAGACATACTGCTGGGATGGTAATTCTCTCCAGAAAAAAATAAATAAAAATGTTGCATGAAAAAAAAAAAAAATCCTCCAAAATGAACTCCTTGATATACCATCTGCCATTTAAGCTTGGGGAAAAAAACTGAAGACAAACTAAAACTTTTAAAGACTTCACAAACTACATATTGGTGGAAACAAGATTGTTTGGTCTTTGACAGTCAGGAAGAAGGATAAACCCTTAGGGAAATACACTAGATAACACACCGAACCACTGGTCAGTACCCACTGGAGTTCTTGTCATAGATAACCTTGCAACTCTTGCCAAGTGTTGCATATTCTTGTACCAAAGTAAAAATAGATGCCAAAAATGAACATTTGTGCTAAAAACACCAGAAAAGAAGTCAAAAAATGGTGAAATCCTTGATGTAGAGGTTTGTCAGATTATATTCTCGATACAGAGGATTGGACTCCTTTGGATGTCACATAAGCGATGTCATCGGTTGCTGGTGTCAGTCTCAAATATCTGTCATGTTTTTAAAAATCATTATGAGAAGAAACTGGATCTCAAGACTTCAGATTGGAATCCTTACATATCACCCACTGTATGACTTTTATCTGTTACCCGTCACCATCAGCTCTGGCAGAACAGAGCCAGTCCAACTTGGACCACTCACTTGTGACACCCATATCATTTATAATTGGCTCAACAGTCCTAATAAGTGTCCCAGCCTTACTGAACATGTTTTCACTTTATTTCAGCAATAATTGAAAGTGAAATGTTATGAAGGGCCAAAGTTGTCTAATCTATCTCGTCTAATGTCTCTCCTCGGATCTCTATCCTGTAAAAATCGGAAAAATACACATTCTGTCAATGTCAAACTCTTAAGATTTTGAGGATTCATTTCTATCAGGATATATGTGAATCGTGACTTAAAAATGGTCCACCCCTGTATAGATACTATCCCCCAAGATCTACTAGAGGAAACAATTCTCTTCTCTCAGCAAAAAAACTTCTAGTATTCTGAATAGTTCTATTTTATCTGTATTTTTTGCTCCTTATTTGACAATGTAGCAGTTTTCAAGCAACTGTTAAAAAAGCTCATCAGCAACACTGAAGTCTGAAAAATGACGGACCAATTTCCAATCTGGAGCCCACTTTCTTTCTCAGTATCTATCACCTCCATGAATCTGCCTCAGACTGCAGTGTACAGTAGCACCGAGACAGCTCTAATGAAAGTAACAAATGACCTGCTATTTTGACCAGGGCTCTGCATTAGTCCTTGTTTTCTTTCACTCAAGTGCAACCTTTGATGCTGATGGTCCAGGGAACCTTCAGCTTGTTGGCATCTACCCTCCTGTCCTCAGCTGCCTTTGCTAAAACCTGTCAAATACATCACTTTTATATAGGGACTGCAGATTAAAATTCAGATCCAGAAGTTTAGTTTTTGTCTGTTATGCAAGATTTTCCCCTCAGTCACACACACACTCTACACACTGTATACGATTACAGTTCCCTTTCATTGTAATGGTGGTATATCACAGCACATTAAAGCTTGCCGGAACAGTTCTCATAACATGTTACCCTAAAGGGTGACTGTTAGTGTTTATCCAGAGAAAGTCTATTTACATTTGAAGTAATCTGAATTACTCATTCTATCTTTTTTTCAGAAGATGAATCCCAGAGAATTAACTGCTGCACTGCAAAGGCCTCCTCAACTCCACACAGACACACAAATATGCAGCTGTAATATCTACACAAACCAGAAAACACAAGCATAATCCAGTCGCTCTTAGTCTCTCTTCAGTGACTTTGTGCAAATGCACATATCGATTATGGCCTTGCAGGATTACTCATGCCTGCATTCGACAGAAAGAAACAACTTGGGAACAAAAACCTCTGACAATAGGAACCCCTGGATGTGGACAAGCTTCCCACCGGTGTTAGGAAACCAGACGCTGCCTCAGTATTTAAGTCCAGACTCCATTTATTCAGCACAGCATACAACCCACCTTAACTCCTACCTTGTCAGCTAGTCTCTTTTATCTACTGCCATGCAGTGTATCTTTGAGTTGCCACTACAGATGGTCCCGGTATTGCTCAGTGCAGTGCACACATACAGTTCTCATGGATACAGACACTTGGCTCAGGCCCAAATTGTTGGTGCTTGTTAAATATTTGTTCCATTTACTTTTTTTATGCACGTGTGACAGTCATGTTTTTACAAGACAGCACTTAAAAGTTTCAGAAGCGAAGCATGCATAAATACCTGTCTGTTCTCTGACGTCCAATTAATCACATGTAGTTCAATATCCATCATATGTGCACATGAACCAAAGTGATGAAAATATGATGACCATCGGTGTCTTAAAATAAAGTGATGAGATATCGATGAAAAACAAATTAGCAATAACTCCAGATCAGACCACAAAACTCATATGACTTCAAAACGCATTTCACTTTTTTAACCAAATCCAAAAGACACAGTTACGCTTGATAACAGCATGTGATTGGTGATCATTACATTCATTGAAATGAATGTAGCATGATGAAAATAAGTAAGACTGAAACAGTGGTAAGGAAAAATCTTTTATATGGATTAGACACCAAACAGCTACCACATGAAGACATTTAATTAAAAGACAGGTGAAGTGAATAACATTGATCATCTCATTATAATGGCACCTATCAATGGATGAGATATATTAGGCCGCAAGTGAACAGTCAGTTGTAGAAGTCCATGCATTGGAAGCAGGAAATATGGGCAACTGTAAGGATTTGCGCGACTCTGACATCGGCCAAATTGTGGCTAAACATGGCTGGGTCAGTTCCTTATTCAAATCAGCAGGTCTTGTTCCTGGTGTGCAGTGGGTAAAACCTACCAAAAGTGCTCCAAGGAAGGATGCATGTGGGGGGCTAAGGGTGTCCCATGTGGTTTGGTTCCTTAGAAGAGCTACCGCAGCACAAACTACTGAAAATCTTAATGCAAACAATGATACAAAAGGTGTCAGAACACTCAGTGTATTGCAGCTTTCTTCTTCTGTGGCTGTGTAGTAACAGATTGGTCAGAAGGTCCATATTGACCCCTGTATCCTCGCTGAAGGTCCTTATAGTGGGTACTTGAGTGGCAGAATTGAATCACGGAGCAATGGAAGAAGGTGGACTGGTCTGATAAATCGCATTTTCTTTTACATGACATAACTCAGATTTATGGAGGACCCAGCTCGCAACTTGCAAGAGTTAAATGATCTGCTCCTAACATCTCGGTGCCATCTTCAGAATTCTTGTGGAGTCCATGCCGGACGGGATCAGAACTGGGCATGAACTTGCATGCATATTTAAATGTGTGTAGGCTTTGTGCTGTACATTCTGTGCCTATAAATGGCTGCAGCGTCTGTTATCAGATTGCTGTATTGTTTTCCTAATGATTGTTTTTCCCATCATGCAGCTGAATACAGAGTGGGTGAATAGGAACATTGATATACAGCGAACTGGCACCACTTGCTCCTGGTGTTCGTTGTTACAGTTGGTTGCTTATGGTTTGGTCCATGCTTACCGTAGGCCACTGACATTCCCTGTAGACTTCTGCTGGGATGGGTGTATGATTTGCTTATGGCGTCTTATGTAAGCAATGTTTCTTTCTGTCTGTCTAAGGCGTTTCACCACTGAGATCAGTTGTTTAAGAAGTCCTGATTAGAACAATCCACCTCAACCCTCCTTCTCTACATATGTATGTGTTCTGAATTTTTTTTAGCTATTTCTTAGAATTAAGTCAGTTTCTACAATATTACCTCCTTTAGATTATTCTCTAAATATTTTATCCTTTGCTATGGTAATATATATGCCTGCACAAATGGTTACTAATGTTATTGCCTTTTAAAAGCATATCCACGGTGGCCCTGAAGTGCAAAACACAACAACAAATCGAAAAACACAACTACATTAACCTACAGGCCCTGAAGTGCAAAACACTTCAACATTATCTACCAGCCCTGAAGTGCAAAACACCTAACGGAAGAGGTAGGTACCAGTGGGCAACATGAGACATTGCTGATTAGACGACGGCACCATTCGTCTTTTGAACCGGAAGTTATTCTGCCTGTAGCATGTTTTTAACATTTAGTTTTTTAACATTTAATTTACTTTACCGGTGACCCAAAACGTAGCTACCGCTATCCAATAATTAGTAATTAATACGTATGTATGTCCTGAATCAAAACATACGTATGTATGTCCTTAATCAAAAATATTCTTGGATAGTGGCAGCTACGTTTGGGTCACCGGTAACCAGTGGTTAAAGCGGGAGGGGGGTCAGAGCGAAAATAATCTGTAGTCTGCAGCGCTACTGCCAGTTTGAATTGAATAATTTACGGTGGCGGAACTGAGCTCCGGGGTGGCAGAGCACAGCTCCGGAGGGCTCCGGCCCACTTTAACCCCTGCCGGTAACGTAACATTCATGTTTGAAAAAACGTGCTACAGGCAGAATAACTTCTGGTTCAAAAGATGAACGGCGCCGTCGTCCAATCAGCGATGTCTCATGTTGCCCACTGGTACCTACCTCTTCCGTAAGGTGTTTTGCACTTCAGGGCCGGTAGATAATGTTTAAGTGTTTTGCACTTCAGGGCCGGTAGTTTAATGTAGTTGTGTTTTTTAATTTGTTGTTGTGTTTTGCACTTCAGGGCCACCGTACATATCTGCAGGTATGCTTCATTGAAACTGATGAATTATGTGCTTCATGAGTCTTTCACAGAGGGAGGCCATTAACTGGAAGTGTCACGGACAGAGGAACACACACCTGAAGCCATAATGCATAATGCAATCTAATGCAACACCCATGCAATAAATACCACCTTTATGAAGCTTACAGTGTTCAAAGGGGGTGTTTCTTTTTGGGAGTTAATACTGTACAAGTCTATATTGATTTGTTATTCCATTTTAGAGCTTTATCTCAAAACTAAACTGAGATCTTCAGCAGAAGCAGATATACAGTAAGTATCAATATGCAAGTCGGTCTACTATGTCATCTTGCAAATTTCCTTATGATGGTTTACATTGGCAACACTGGACAAAGCAAACTATGAGCAGGCATAACTGTCAACAACAAAAGAAGAATTATCTATATAATAATCTGCATATAACTGTTGGTGCAACACATGATGACGCCTTATCTCACAAAAACTATGTTCCTGTTCAACTAAACTGCATTGAGCAAATGCAGAAGGACCCTCAAGCACTTAGCGACCGCTTAAAGAATCCAGTTATTGCTCAGAAGACACAGAAACTCATTGATGTCGGACTGATAGCCATTCGCTGATGAGACAGGAGCCACATGTGTGAAGAAACCCAGAGACAACTGTGGAACAACATGCAGATCCCTCCAAAATAATACATACAACATTCTTGCCTTCAAATTTAAAATTATATTCTTAAAAAAAATCTTCAGGAGTCTGGATAATTTCATCTGAAAAAAATGGTTTAATGTGTACAGATGCTGAAATACATCTTAAAATAAACACCACAATGGAGTGCACCATTAGGCTCAAAGTCTGCTACAGGAGGTGGAGCCATAAGGCTACAAAAGGACTCTTCTCAGGAGACTTGGGTTCACGCCCCATGTGGGACCATTATTAAGCTTCGTTTTCACTCACTTTTTGGTTTAGGTACAAAAACTGCATGGTTAGGTTCTGGAAAATATCATGGTTTGGGTTAAAATACAAACTTTTCACAGCATGTTTTCCGGGTTACTGAGGTGACAAAATGCCCCATTTAATATGTGATCAGTTGGCTAAAAAGGAACAACAGCAAAGCAATAAAATTCATGGCGAAGATCTCTTGACTAGAAACGGTAATCCATCACAAACAAATGTAATCTGGGAGAAAATCTGTTTCCCCCAAAGCGTAATTGACAATGCAGTTTAGTTGCTTAGGAACATAATTTTTCAGCGTCAGGGCTGCTGGAGAATGACTCTCACTAGCATCTTACATGTGATGGATATTTGTGTATGATGAGTAAAGTATTTCAAACTTTCTGTGTTCCTAAAGAAGAATAGTTCTACGCATATGTGAAAGTCAAACTAAGTAATAGCATGCTCTATAACTGATGTACTATCAATGCTTCTCCTCGAAACTCTCATTAATGTTGATGTGCCACTACACATTTTATGTTATTATAAGTAACACATTATTGATATTGATTAACTTTTCTCCGAGCTTGTGAAGTTCCATTATTGTGAAGTGTTCCCATAGTAGCACTTCACTTGACTTGAAGGCAGATTGTAATCGGTCCGCCATCAGAGAGGTGCTGATGATAGCAATCAGTAAAAGTGGCAAGACTGTAGATCAGTTTCAGGACCTCATCTGTGGAGAAAGGAGATAGATAATTTACACGAAAGTCAGTAAGGTCAGCTGAGGAAGTAGTTGGGGGGGAACTGAGGACAGGGTTAGTGGGTAGTTAAGAAAAAAGCCTCAGATATCGTCAGAGTTCTTGCGAAGGCAGGTGACGCAACCCGCAGGATTAAGAGAGTCAAGAGCAAGAGAGAGGATAGGGGTGAAGAGAGATACAGGGAATTATTTGCTGAGGTTAGGAGCGCAGGATTGGAATTAGATGAAGAGGGTCGAGTTAGAAGCTGAAATAAATGTTGATAAGGAGGTGAGGAGCTGCTGAAAGCGAGACAGGTCATCAGACAAGCCAGATTTGAGCCGCTTTCTTCCAGCAAACCAGAACTTGTGTTCGCTCAATTTGCAAGGCTGCAGACAGCGAAGAGGCAGCTGGATTGACAGGGGAAGTCTAGAAGAAAGTGAACAGAGAAGGTCAAAAGTGGTGGTGGGGCAGATATGGATTTAGTGTAGTCGGTTCACAAAAAAAGCGTGTCAAGTGGTAGAAATGAGAGGAGGATGGGCAAGAGTGGATGGAAATGTGCTACTGGCTATTTTGCCAGGTGATGATACTGTGGAGCATGATGTATATTGAGCCTAAGCATCTTGGAAGTTAAATGGAACAAAAAATAGACACAGTATTGAATGCCGTGAAAGAGTCTGACAGAGAGGCTGGGAGTAAAAATAAAATTTGCTACACCATCTTAATAGAAATCTATATCAGCCATCCATTTAACACCACAGAAGGTCCACAAAAAACGGGGACTATCGATAGCACTGCAGAAAGGGGGAGTAGCAGTCAATTTTAGGATTCATATGTTATTTCTATGCTCAAGTAAAGCTCAATCGATGGTTGAGTTTTCTATCAGCAACAACTGCACTGCTACCATTTACCAAAACAAAGAAAACTATGAGATACATTGTATAAAAATATGAATCTGAAGAGCGAAGATGTCAAGCAGCAGCATGCATCAAAATAGAAATATAGTTACTGCAAAATCTAGAACGGTTTTAAATAACTTTGGTATTTTGCATACTGAACATATGTTTCAGTCAAATGCTGTCTTTTCACTGTGAGCTACTGCGGATGTAGACTTGTATCTAAGCTCTCCGGCATCCACTATGCTTCTACCCAGCCAATGACAGCACTAATTCTAATTCAACTGTCAGTCAACGTGAAGAAATGCTCGCTACGCAGGACCCTTCCTGTTAAGAACTATGCTTGAAGGACGCCATTCATTCCTGTTGCATAGATACTACGTGAATGACTATAACCTTTGGATGTTATTGAATGTTAGAGGTAAGCTCAAACAAATTGATGCTCTTGTAAAAGTGAAATTCTGCTTACAACAAGGTTAAAAAGCAGCTTAGAAATCCTGTGATTACCAAAAGAATTTGCCGCTTTTTTGTTTGTTTTTTTTCCTCAAGGCCTTCTTCAGTTTTTAAGAGAATGCAAAACCGACACGCTTTGATCGTACTATTTCCCGTTTGGAATAATTGCTTGATTATCTATTTGCGCTGTCTGTGAAATTGTCCGTTATATCCAGAGTCAGAAATTGTAGCTATTGGTGAAACTGCGTTCCTGTTAATGTGGTATGATTGTCCTTGAGTAAAGACCTTATAACAGTTTGATAATACTATATTTCAGTGCATATTCTGGGGTTTTTGAAGAACATTCCATCAGTTTTACACCTTGAAAAGTCATTCTCATCCTCTGAACGCTACTAAATATCTCATCTTTACTGCAAATAACTGAAAGACATGTGATACTTTGACATTGACTTGAGACCTTAAAATCTTAACTAAAAGTTTGTATGGCAAACTGGAGTAGTTGAACTGGGCATTTGGGAGACAAAGAATCAGGTTGCATAATGGGAAATACATGGGATCATATGTTTATGGAGCCTCGCATCAGAATTTGACCGTTCATCTTTTAACCCTCTGAAAACCAAGCATTGATAGTACTGATGTATGTTTTACTGCTCTTTAAACTAACACTCATGATGGATTTTTCCTTTAGTTTTTGGTTTTGGGCGGATTTTGTACAAATTTGCAACAGCCAGTTAAAACATACACCGATCAGCCCCAACATTATGACCACTGACAGGCGATGTGAATAACATTGATCATATTGGTACTATGTGGTGTTCTGCTGGAAAATCTTGGATTTTGGCATCCGTGTTGATGAGACTCCCAAATGACACTGGCCAAATGACACCCCTGCAGGAAAATGCACCCCACCACATGGCAAAAACATCAAACAATCAGGAACATCTTGAGGAACATGACAATGGCCCAAGGTGTTGATTTGACCTCCAAACTTCCTAGACCCCATTCTGATCAAGCATCAACAGGATGCAATGGGACAAGTTTGACTGACAGAGGCCCCACTGCACAAGCCAGAGTACCCAAAGGATCCACTGCCAACGTCCTGGTGCCAGACCCCATAGGACACCCTGAGAGGTCCTCTCGTCCAAGCTCAATGGTTCAGAGCAATTTTGACCACATAAGGGAGACCAACACAATATTAGGCAGGTGGTCATAATGTTAGTCCTGATTGGTGTATACTGACATGAAACAGTTTAATACAGCACAAGAAAAACAATTGTGATTGACTAGTTAAAAGTGTAGTTTCTGCATTGTTAGGAGAAAGCCATATTGTTTGTACCTGGGCTGTCTTACAGTATTATAATAATAACTTTAGTGCTTTACAGACAGGGCAAAAAAGAAAAGAAGAATACTCAGGATGACCTTTAATATTTCCTCACCAAAAATGTTACAGTTCAGAGTCTGGGATGTTGGAATATGTAGTTTTTGTCTACATTCATTCAGAAATAGGTTTGAAATAGATGTTGCAGTTTCACGGCTGTGGGCCAAGAAGGGTTAATCTGTTTCCTGTCAGTTCCCCCAGCTTCATAAAAGAGGCATACAGTATTTTCTCGTAAATGGATCTCATATAAGCAATAAAATGTGGTCATGTTTATATAGGATAGCCAGAGGGTCAGAGAGATGATTGTTCAACTGGACAAACAAGAGCTGATGCATCCTTTAACAAGAGCCGATACCCGCAGCAAGAGAATAAATCTGAAATTTGACTTCGTCCGTGGCAATCAATAATAATTACACTACAATTTTGCCAGCGACATGTTTGATGGGTGATGGTAATTCAACCCTCACAGCTATAAGATTGTGTAAAGGAGAAAGAAAAAAAAAACATCTCAGATTACAGTGTTGTTTAATTGTATGATACTGCTGGGCTTGTGTACGGCACATGACTGTAGGTTTATTCCAAAAGGGAACAGATTACTCAAATCTAATGGGAAAATCACATATCCTTTGGCACACAGTGTAATTGCAAGAAGTTACATGCATTCAAATGTGAAAGGTTAGGAGTAACAAAAAAGGCAATTAGCTTTCTTCAGCCATTTTCACGGAAATTCCCGTGAGACATGGTAAACAAACAAAAAGGCCAACTATTTTCTCCTAGCAGGCTCTCAGCACATGCATATTTAAGGCTCGAGTGGAAAGTAACCACTACATTGAGGCTTACAGTCTCAGAAGATCGTAAAAGATCCCCAAATTGTACACTTTACATTTGTTGCTCTCTGTGGTGAAATGCTCTCTTATTGTCATCCTCACAAAGACCCCATAAAAGGTCTCTTTGTGTTTCAGATGGGAGTATATAAAAGAAAAAAAAAAGAAAAAAAAGATGTAGAGATCCTGTTTGTTAGTCTTCTTGCATCTGCTGCTCTTGTTTGCTGCTATCAGGCTTTACAGTGATGCACTGGCGAGTTGCACCCGGTTTATAGTTACTTTATCACCCTCCATTAGCAGCACTGTCCTGCATTACAGCCATGTCAGTGGCAGATCAATACAATGCAGGGGAGTTTGAATTGGCCGCAGAGAGCTGCTTGATTCTTGCCATAAAATTTGTGTGACGTGGAGAGGTTGACACTGTTTACTGCGGCCTCTAAAACCACTGAATAATATTTCAGTTATATGTGATTTTGGATAACTCTTTCTGAAGATATTAGTTCACATTGTACCTGTTTCCCCCCTGCTGCGTGCCTTCAGATCTGTACTTTTTCATCCTTTTCCTCCCAGTATACATCATACCAGCTTGTGCATTGTTCCTGGGTTGAAGCAGACAGAACAGATGTATCCTGACAGGACTATGCAAGCGAAGCCACACTGAAAAGAAGCCTCGTGAAAAACAGTCCCAGTCATCCTAATTATCCCATTGAGGTTTATTCAGCAGGGTTTTTCTTTTATGTGCTTTAAAGTCTGGGTTTGAGGTTAGGCTTAGCAAAGTCTGACCCGGGTCAAACTTATTGGAAATTCAGCGGTGGTTCGCTGAAACAAGACATATCACAGCCTGGCTTTTCTCTCTTGTCAGAATCAGGGGCACAGTAGGGGTTGTCATCTCATTGAATTTAGGACACGAATGAAGATGCTTATCTTAATCTGCTGCGAGGAAGTATTAAAGTAGAGCAGAGTTTCCGACTGCATTGAAAATTGACCCAAAAATCTATAGCGCCAAAGTCACATTTGTGACAGGATCCCTTTGTAGTACAACTGAGCGGAATTACACGGTGGCACATCGCTGCGACAATGATGCTCGGCTTATTTCCCTTGACTGGTGTGATCATAGGGACCGAGGCGCCAAAATTATGCTGGAGGGCGATCTTGACAAACAAAAAAACAATATCTTCTTCACGTGCAATATTCATCTCGGGCGCACACGACGTCCTTGCCACAGTTCAGCCTCCATTGTTATGTAATCTGGCAGGGGCCTACCTCCTGGAACCCACTTATCCTTGTCCTGTAGTCTGCCTCTTTCAGCTTCTGCACAAATGGGACTGACAAGACACTCTGCTCTGAAAGTAGCACAGAGTGCAGAGTACAGACACTGCAGCTGTGAGTGCTTTATTTGGATGGAGGAGTCCCCTGTATGTGTCACCTGATGGATCTGTTGAAATATTATCACACTAGCGATGATAGCATCTGAAAGTTTTAATGATTCATCTACTATAATGCAGTGGAGTAGGATTTTTGTCTGTACATACACCGATCAGCCACAACATTAAAACTACTGACAGGTGAAGTGAATATCTTTGATCATATTGGTACTTTGTGGTGTTCTGCTGGAAAACCTTGGATTTTAACATCCATGTTGATGAGACCTAGACACCCAAATAAACATCGTCCCAGAACAAGCCCACAATAAGCACACTCTCTCATGCAAATGGCAATCCCAAATGTGACTGGCCTACCCCCGCAGGAAAATGCACCCCACCACATGGCAAAAACATCAAACAATCAGGAACATGACAATCACCCAAGATGTTGATTGGACCTCCAAACTTCCTAGACCCCATTCTGATCAAGCATCAACAGGATGTGTTTGATTGACAGAGGCCCCACTGCACAACCCAGAATACCCAAAGGATCCACTGCCAACGTCCTGGTACCAGACCCCATAGGACACCCTGAGAGGTCCTCTTGTCCATGCCCAATGGTTCAGAGCATTTTTGACCACATAAAGGGGAACAACACAATATTAGGCAGGTGGTCATAATGTTATGCCTGATCGGTGTATGTAAATATCTTCAAAATGGGCACAATATCGAAGTGACGGTTCTGTGTAATTTGCCTTTTTGTTGTATAATTAGACATCACAAGCCCCCTCCACATGACAACTGTTTGGACTTTATAATACTTTCCATCTTTCAAACTGTCCCTCAGTGACATTTCCATGCCTGCTTTCTGTAGATTTTCTAGACTTTCAAACCGACACAAGGAAAATAGTGCTTCTAATTATATTTACCCCCTTTACTTGACAGCTTGTAGGCCTTCTCTATGACCAGCAAAACATGTTTTTGGACTATCTAGTGGGAAGCAGATGGTCATCTTTGCACTCTCCAACCTAGTATTTATGCGTGAGTTGAATTTTTTTAAAAATCTAGTCTGGTGCTATATGATGTATTTGCAATGCCGCCTCTGCAGTCTGCAAAAAAAAAGCTCATCACATTACCCCAGTGTCGGTTCAGCACAGAATACCTACTCATCGAAACTCACACTAGTCATTGCTTCACAGTGCAGCTAGCGGTCAGAAACTCCACAGTGTACCTTCAAGTTATGTCTTGTGAACTACTGAAGCTCATGAAGCCCAAGAAAAAGTCAAAACAAAATGTGCCATACAATGAAGCAAACACAGAGAATCACCAAACTTAAACTTACCTTTGTCAAATCTGCATTCAGTAAACACCCTTGAACCGATCTTTTAGAGCTTAGCTTAACATAATATATTGTCTATGCAATCTTTCAATCTTTGCACTTGATAAATTAAGTATGTTTTTGAAGGATTTGTGATGATTATGTTATAATTTTACCCCTTTCATCTACAGGCCTTTAAAGCATAAATGTGTAGACTCAGTATTAGGACCTGAAAGACACTTGAATGACTCATGACCACACAATTACTCCAGTGTGATGGATGAGTAACCCTTTGCACTGACATGATAATTGTTACTTTTAGCTCTAGGCTGTCATCATTTAATTTCCTGAATGGCTTTTTAAGATTTTAAACGACTGAGTTTGTCTAAATGATGGCCATAGAAGGTCTCATATTTATGTTAACACGAATGCTCTTAGTGTGTGAAGTCATTTTCCTTATGTTAAATACTAAAATTAATGGGGCGCCCCGATAGCCTAACGGTTATGTCGTGTGACCCAAGTGCTAAGGCATAGCGGCTGTCCTGGGTTCGATTCCGACCTCGGGTGTTTACCGCATGTCCTTCCCCACTCTCTCCCGTTTCTGACTCTGTCCACTGTCCTGTCTAATAAAGACATAAAAGGCCAAAAATAAATCTTAACTTTTTTTTTTTTTTTTTTTTAAATACTAAAATTAATTCATAATTCCTTTTTAAATAATGTGGTTCTACATCACTCAGATGAATGTGTTTACTCCTTGCTATTTTCAGTCACTTATTTACATGTTATATTATGTTTCCTTCGTCTGTTTTACACACAAAGACCAAATATAACCGTTCAACTACAACAGCATCCAGAATCATCCTCTCAGCAACAAATGGAATTACTTTGGGATTTTCTCTTTTAAAAATAGTCTACATGACATGACATAATGGGTTTGTACTGAGTAGATTGCGCAAAAGCCTATCGAGCTTTTCCATCTAAATCGCCAGTATTTCCAAATGAAAGTATCCGAACTGACAGACCAAATACTCACCCCTGATGTAGTTTTACAACAAAGACTGAGGAGTATTTGCTGGTGGTGGAAAATGTTTTTTCTTTATCTTACAGTATACTAACACAACATCATTAGTGAGTCCCCTGTTTGTGCCCATCCTGCTTAATGATGTTTAAGCCGATGCTTTGAAAAGCAGAAATCTGACACACACGCGCTGCCTCAAAATATGCAAGCAGAAACACATCACACATTTTATGTTGACTATAATATATCGAATCAGGAACTATTTTAAACAGTAGGTTAAAACCACAGATCACATTCAACAACAACAGGAGCAACAACAACAACAACAGTGCTGTCATACATATGCATATCTGAGCAAGTGATTATGTATTTTACAGAGAAAGTTGCCGTTACAGTGATTTATTGTAGTTGACGCTTGCTATCATTGGGATATTCGCTCATGATGAATATTTTAACTGAAACCAAATGGAATACAGAGAAGAAATTAGTTTTAGAAGGGGACCATGGTCAGATGGAATTACTCTCCATTATTGTGCGGACTAAACAACGACACGGCACACAGAGAATTTAATAATCTTGTACAAATAGGCGAAGAGTTTTCGTACAATCCTCCATCCTTAGAGTAATTACAGCACAAACAAATTGTTGTCTGTATGTTTACTTATAGAATTTAACTATAAATACGAGGAAAAAAGGAGGTGTTGCTATTAGACTGTATCCAGAAGGACATTACCAAAAGCGTTACAAAGAAGAGAAAACAGAATTGTGTGATTATTATGAATTAGTCCATAGATTTGAGTGTTTTTGCAATTTTTTTTTGCAAAAATATTTTCCATTATCTGTCACAACAGATAATAACCAGTATGATTTGAACTAACATAACATAGCAGAGGTTTTCTTGGCACAGTGTGAAATACAGAAGAAAAAATACTGTATTGCTGCTCTGTGGTTATGCCAGTGTTATTATGTGAAATGAATTTCTAGCGAGTGCTTACTCACAGGAAGAAGAAAAAAGAAAAAATAGGTGTGAATGAGACAGGCAGTCACATCTGGGCAGTGGCTGCCCTTCATATCAGAGTAATAAAGGTTGATCTGTGGGGTTAAGAGTGTTTCGATGTCAAGTGTTCCCTAAGAGCTTTTCTATGAACGCTCTGAGCGGGGTTAGGGTTACAGTTTGAGAGGAAAAAATAACTACTCACTCGACTGAAATGGAGACGATACGGACTCGCGGCCAAAACATTTAGGAGCAGCAGCGTTTTAGGAGATGGGAGTTTGATATTTGAGTTACATAGGGAAAGATTTTAATTAAAGGCTGCACTCATTAAGATTAAATATACACTAACTTGAACAAAAAATAGTGTGTTTTTTTCTCTTTATATCAAAGTGCTGTACATTCATTACTGCAATGGCTCTGCTGTACATCATCGCAGTGCAATCAAAGCACCTTTACATGATGGAGAGGAATCGGTAAACATATGGCTGAAGCAAACCAGCAAGATTCTTTTTTAAGGATTCAATATATTTTGACTCAAGGTGTATTTCTTTTCTCCTTGTTTATGCCTCTACTTATTCTTTATGTTATGTAAGACGCTAAAGCATCCTCAATTATATTTCTTCAAACACCACTTTTATTTACAGATGGCATCCATTTAAAAAGTGAAAAGCTAAAATGTGCGACAAAATAAACCCAAACAATGAGGATTTACAGTTTTTTCTTAGTTCCTCCTGCATGAGATTTGACTTTCTAAGAGGCTCCACCCTCTGTGAGTGGGCAGACAGGAGGCACTCATTTATTTATGATGGACACCCTAAAAATCTTACAAGATGCACTGGGATTTAAGATCATCTCAGCTCTAAAATGCTATCAGGAAATGAGACCCTGGTGGGATACTTTGTGCCAAGAAAATTGCAAAAAGCTCAATTTCAAGAGTTCTGAAGGCAAAGCCCAAAAGCTCAAATATTTGGAAAGAAGAGGCTAAAGCCTTTTTTTTCTTCAGTGATGGAAAAATGTTACACGAAAACCCAACAGCCCGACTGCTAATAAGAAACGGTCTGAAAATGAGATAAAATGAGATTATGCTATGCACGGATTTTAAATAGTGTGTTTACAGATGTTCGCGGAATAATGCAGAACAAGTGTAAAATGATTTCGCATTAGTGTTTGGTGGGGCTGTAAGAGCTGTAATAGTAAAGCCAGTGGAGCGCTTCTCCTCTGAAAAAATAGAAAAGTTTAGCACACTGCTCCTTGTCCAGTCTTTTATGTAAAATTCAAACAGAATAGCATTTCCCTTCTCAAATGAAACATCTGATTTATATTAAGCTATTTTTTCTTTCAAATAACAGGTGGCCTACCTTGAAAGGCAAAATGTATCATGTGTGAAAAACATCCTGATTCATCATCAAGACATTGTATGTCAGCATATGACGGATGACAACATTCCCAGAGACATTCATTTTCTCATTTTCGTTTCTCATTTCATTTGATGTTGACCTAAATACCCCGCCGCAGCACTGTGACGGAGATAAAAGTTTGTGTTTTTATGGACGTGCACAGTACGGACATGCACAGTGAAGCCTTGTATGCAGAGCTTACAGGGAATATTGCCAAAGTGTGTGGATACACTGCCAACAATGCTAAGAGGTGGCTTAAAAATTCGCCCGCCTACCCACCCCTCCGCCCTGAAGATGACAGCAGCCTGGCAGTTTGCTCCGAAATGTAAAGCTTCTCACTCATTTGTATCAGTCTGGCAAGGTATCAGCACAGAAACAAATGATTCCTCACACCAAATCAAAGGAGCTTTTTTTTTTTCTTTTCTTTTTTTTTCTGCTGAATTTGCATGGAGCCTCATGCTGTCGCTTCAACCTTCTGATAGCACTTTGGGCACAAATTAATGACACCAGCGAGGCCCCTCCAGACGCCACAGAGGTTCAGTGACTCGTCTTTAAACATTCATGTGTTCCCGAAACAATTTTCTCTGTCTAATCTGAGGACGTTAGCAGCGGTGTAAATTATTCATTAGCAGGTTGTCTGCCAGTGAAAGAGAGGTTGCGAAAAAGGAAGAGATCAGTCATGATGGGCATGGGCACATCAGCACATAGTAATAAACAAGCACAAAGTAACTTGCATGAATACGATTTAGGCCTGGCAGCACCAAATCCACATTAAACCGAGAATACAGGGCTGCAACATGAATTTCCTGGTGTTATTTTTTTTGGCAAGAAATGTTTTCTGATGAATTTTAGAGATGTGGTTTGCTTGACATGTAATAAGGAATGAATTATAAATCAATCAGTCAGTCAGTCAGTCATGTGTAACCATGTGTAATTATTCCTTTTTTTGCAGCTTGAGCTCTTAATATTTTTTTTTTGATAATTATTATCCTTCTCATGTCAGTGTAATTTATTCATTTTGATTTGATGATATCAGAGCTTAAAAGAGAAGCCTGGTGTTATTTTGTTTTGTTTTGTCAGCAAATCAAACTAAAGCCATCGCAGGTCAGAAATGCACACTATTGTTTTCAAAAGATACAAATTAATTTTCCTAAAGCAGCTGTATTTCTTTAGCAAATGTTTCTCAATAATACATAATTTATTCTCTAAGAGTATTTACAGCAGCAGGAAAGTGTATGTGTGAAGGACTCAAACTAAACATTGCCGATTGGAATCTGGATACTAATCTTGACAAAAAGTAATTATGAAATATCACCAGACTTTCATTTTTTCACAACTGACACATTTTCTTTCTTTTTCTATGAACTCAAACATAAAAATAGCAAGGCCAACTCAAAGTCACGGTTGTGCAAGTATGTGCATTTATTCATAGACTGTATATAAAAGATGGATGTAGCCTGCAATTCTGAAAAGTGAATCCAGCGTAGAAGTGCCCTAAACTTTCATTCTTTCTAATGGCCAGTAGGGGGCGACACCTCTGGTTATATAAAGAAGTCAGATTATATAGAAGTCTATTACAAAATGTGCCTACTTCTCACCTGATTTATTACCTCAATAAATATTTTCCTAATGAGTTTATGGTCTCAATTGATAGTTTCAAGTCTGTTTCAATACAGCATGGTGTTCATTTTGTAAATTATGCTCCCAATATCAGTAAAAAAGATGATAAAGCAGGTTCTTAGTAGGATCCGTCCCTTATTTGTAACCTTAGGTTTAAAAAAAAACAAGATGGCGACGGCTAACATGCTAAACTTGAGGCTTCAAAGCTGTAGTCGACAAACCAGTGGGTGACATCGTGGTAGCTACATCCATCATGTTTACAGCCTATGAGAAAAATGCAATACTCTTCATCTAATTATTTAATTTTATGCAACATTAAGTTCAGACTGAGCCAAAAGTACATTTTTTTTTTTTGTCATTATGGAGTACCCCAAGGCTTTATTTTTCATAGTTTTATTGATCCCCTAATTAATCATCACACCTACATGTGATAATTTGTTTAAAGAATAACTTTTCTTCGCCTTCTTGTTGAAGTTATTCACCATTCTGTTTCATGCCATTTTCAAGCACTGGTGCTGTCTTTTAGTCCACACAAGTTTATTAGAGTCTGTGTTTAAATCATTAAAACAGCAGCATTAATCTTGCCTATTGTTATCCATTATTAGCCACTGAGACAAATGATTGTTTCTTGGCCTCTGCCTGTGGGTTTTCTCTCTGTGTTGAATACTCCTCGGGTTGTTCACCGACTCTTTGGGCAGCGTGCCATGAGGTGACTGAGGGGTTCGCATCCATAGTTCAGGCTGGCAAGGGGATGTTAGGTTGCTGATAAGAGCTACCTGGGACACCCTTTGCCCATTGAGCTGATGGAGGAGGTATTTGTGTCGCCTCCTGGACAACATGAGTTATCTGAGGTCTTGCTTGTGTTCTCACGTCAAGACAAAATTAGTAAAATAAAACAGCACTCCAAAATGTGGACGTCACATCAATACTGTCACTCTGTCAGGATAAAACTAAACATTTACAAGCTGTGACCTGAAGGCATAGACTCTATATTAAAGATACAGTCGAGGCCTGGAGACATGGAACAAATATTTTGTTGAGATACCACACAATCCCCTGACACTCTCCACTGGCTTTGTACTTAATAAGGTTTCCTGTTATCTCATTAATTTCCCTTCATATCCTCCAACCTATGGGGAGGGAGTCCTGATTGTAGTTGGAAGCTTTCATTTTCGCTGCTTTCTTCAACTTTCCTGTCAAAAAAAACAACGTTTAACAATTTGTTTCCTTATTTTAAATTGTATTAAATTTTTTTCCATTGCAACAATATAGTCTGCATGCACACTTTCTTTTTCAAACCATTTCTGTAGCACCTGTTCTCACAAATTACTTTTGAGGCGAGATGTTCTTTTTTTTCTTTACTTCAAGGCCAGGATGCAGTTCATTTGACTTAGTCAGGTGCATAGGAAATGAGTTTGGTGGGTGTTAAATATGCAGCACTGAATTTGCATAATCATTTCATCGGTTCTCACCTGTGCGATGCCTCTGAATGGAGATACCTGATGTGGATCATAAAGTTGCCATGGTAACGTCATACACCAGTTCTAATTATCAGGTCAGAGATTTCTCAAGATGGGATACTGCTACGCTGGTGTTTCACCAATCTCGCCATTGTTATTAACATAATGAGCGTGTGTCAAACACAAGAAAAACCTCCGTGATTTTCCACTTTAAAAGTCAAAAGTTTTAAAAACCGTAGTACTGACTCACTCGGCTGAGAGAGAGCTGTTTTTGGAAATACTGTGTTTTAAAGGCCACGAAAAACATGAGGAAAGACACGAGGATCCCCATCTCATTTATGCATTAAAGCTGCATGACTCAGTTTTTTTGTTGTTCTTTTGTTTAGCTTTTGTTTTTGTGTAGAACTCAAAAGCAAAATTAAACATGCATCTCTCATATAGCAGATCTGGTCATCGATTCCAGTTAAGGTAAGTACAACAGTGAAATCCTCCTTTTACTTTCATTCATTAGTAATACCAATCTAATGATATATTAGACTGTATTTTTGTGTAACAGTCACACAAGATAAGTAACATTTTAAAAGCAGGATTTATACAGTGTGTTGTTATTGCATCTGTCTTTCAAGGAAAACAAACACTTCACAACAATATGAATTCATCTACTGTAGTTACTATGTTCTTTAACAAGTGAGGTTGGTACACCCACAGTCCACATTCCCTTCCCTTTGTGAGAGATAAACCTGCACATTACTGCAGTGACAAAAAAGTGTTGCTGTAAGGGAAAGTGAAGTTACTGTAGTTAGTTGTGCCTCAATAAGCATAATAGTAACTGAAAGTCTGGACAGAGGAGAAATAAAGAGTCTCTGTTCCTATGATGTTTCCCTGCATTCTTTACAGCACAAACCACATTCCACTTGCCACGGATAACTATTAGCAGCAGAAACATAGAGCTAGATCAAATAATTGTAACCATAGCAACAGTGGTCTCTTCTTCTATATGTTTTTGTTTACTTCGGCTACTTTACTGTACGTTGTACAGAGTTAAATCCCATCTTTGTTAACAGACAGATAATGGACAGATAACAGTATACATTGATCAGCCACAGCATTATGACCACTGACAGGTGACGTGAATAACATTGATTGGTACTAAGTGGTGTTCTGCTGGAAAACATTGGATTTTGGCATCCATCTTGATGAAACTTAGACACCCAAATAAACATTGTCTCAGAACAAGCACACTCCTTCATGCAAATGGAAATCCCAAATGTCACTGGCCTACCCCCGCAGGAAAATGCACCCCACCACATGGCAAAAACATCAAACAATCAGGAACATGTTGAGGAACTTGACAATTGACCAAGATGTTGATTTGACCTCCAAACTTCCTAGACCCCATTCTGATCAAGCATCAACAGGATGCAGTGGAACAAGTTTGATTGACAGAGGCCCCACTGCACAAGCCAGAGTACCCAAAGGATCCACTGCCAACGTCCTGGTGCCAGACCCCATAGGACACCCTGAGAGGTCCTCTTGTCCATGCCCAATGGTTCAGAGCATTTTTGATGAC
>OMNN01098372.1:0-33154 GCA_900302755.1 Chromis chromis
CTTAGACACCCAAATAAACATTGTCCCAGAACAAGCACACTCCCTCATGCAAATGGAAATCCCAAATGTCACTGGCCTACCCCCACAGGAAAATGCACCCCACCACATGGCAAAAACATCAAACAATCAGGAACATCTTGAGGAACATGACAATCACCCAAGATGTTGATTTGACCTCCAAACTTCCTAGACCCCATTCTGATCAAGCATCAACAGGATGCAGTGGAACAAGTCAGATTGACAGAGGCCCCACTGCACAACCCAGAGTACCCAAAGGATTCACTGCCAACATCCTGGTGCCTAGGACACCCTCAGAGGTCCTCTTGTCCATGCCCAATGGTTCAGA
This sequence comes from Chromis chromis, assembly GCA_900302755.1. Classification (NCBI taxonomy): domain Eukaryota; kingdom Metazoa; phylum Chordata; class Actinopteri; family Pomacentridae; genus Chromis; species Chromis chromis. Next base: position 347 of record OMNN01098372.1, read on the forward strand.
GCATTTTTGACCACATAAGGGGGACCAACACAATATTAGGCAGGTGGTCATAATGTTATGCCTGATTTGTGTAAATGTTACTTAGATGTTTGGATAAATAACAGCAAACTTTCTTTATCCACATAAACTGTGCAAAACTGTGGTTGTGACACAATTACAAAGGTACTTGAAGCATGTACTGCATTGGTAAGAACTTGTGAGGTGGGCGTTAGTAAAAATTTGACCGAAAATGCTTTATATCCAGGCAACGATATGCACAACTAATTATGTGATACCATGAGTATAACTAAATCTGTGGGGAGGACTGTGATTCAGATGGTGACTCTACCCCCAAAGATCGTCATATGATGTTTTGGCCAGATCGCTCACCCCTAACTGGGCTTCTCGGTTACATAACAAAGGATTGATGCAATCGCTGCTTGAGCCAAAGCAAAACAGGGTGTAACCTGGAATGTAACAAAACACACCGCCCCACTACAGCAGCAGCTCCAGGACCCACCATCCTGCGCTCTGTTTTCAGTCCATCCTCCACACAGCGCTGGATTGTGAACTGAGATTTTAACATGGAGGTAATAATGGCACCGGACTATGTCTACACTCTCTGTTAATAACATCACTGCTGTAGGATGTGGGACACAATGGCATCAGAAAAAACAGGATGCAATCATGAGGCGAAGACAGTCGTCTCACAGAGCAGAGATAGAAAATAAAGTCTCGGCTTACTATACAGCAACGTGCCCGGCAATAATAAAAAAATAAATTATTGTTACAATATTTAAAGCTATTAGGGACTAAGAGCAAAAAAATTAAGACAGCTTTTTATTGATCAACAAGCCTTATATGTAACTAAAAGTATTGAATATGACTAATGCTGCTCTCAGATCTGTGGGAAAATCAAACTGCTGTTGCCAGAATGTCTTTTAAGAACATGAGCCTGAGTGCTGCAGATAATGTTCCCATGTATCAGTCAGCGAGTGAGCAACATAAACACACACACATGCGCAAACGCACACACACACATCAGTGCTGCAATGTCTGAAACCCTCCTTAACGCAACAATTTAAGGAAGGCTGCAACGTCTAGAAAGTAGGAAGCAATCACCAAGAAAAACAGACGAGCAAAGTATGCTGTTGTTTTGCTGTAAATCCATTAGATAAAAGACGAACACTACAAAGAGACTGATGTTACTGGTTGTCAATTTTCCTCAGGGATGTGACGGGTGAACACGTATAATGTTGTTATAATGTTATCAAATGATTCACTTTAAAATCAAAGAGAAAACATCGGCATAGAAGACTAAACGTTTAAAGAGATACGGAATACTGGATTTGTGAAGGATACAAGAGATTATTATATGGAGGACTAAAAATGTCTTAATTCAGGAATAAATAATTAATTTCCAAATTGCTGAAATAAATACACAAGTATAAAAATAAGGGTAAGTATAAAATCAGAGCTGAAATAAAAGACAGAAAAAATATATATAAATGAATAATTGACTCAATAAATGCACCAATTGGGCATTAATTGGAATTTAAATATAATAAACATTAACAGTCTGCAAGACCTTTTGTATCTGCCTGGACACAAATATACAGAAATAAATGAATAAAATGTGGTTATTGGTATTATTATTTTATTTCTGAGTTTTATCACCATAATTATGATGCTTTTGAACAAGAAATAACAGTTTTCCTAGTTTTAAGTGAAGAAAAATCACTAAAAATTCACATTGCCATATTAAACACACATGCTTGACTAAGGACATTATAATTAAATGGATTTAATCTGTAAATAATTTCTGGTTGAGGTCATGCAGGCTCAGTTTGGTGTTTCATCAATTCCCCAACACAAGGAACACATAAACTTACACTCATTCAGCACAGATCACTGGAAGCAAACCATCAAAGTTAGAAGCAGTACTCCCAAAACATAATTGGACAAAAGCGGTTTCATCTTTCACCAAGCCGATGTCACCACTTTTTCTGTCTTTCCTCGCAACAACATTCCTCTGATAAAACCAGCAGACACTCCAGAGCTTCTGTTACAGCCTCAACTGTTTGATAGGAATGAAGGAAAGAACTTGAATCTTTGTGACAGCAAAGAATGTCAAAGGTTTGCTTGACAGCTTTCTTGAGAACAAGAACAAAAAATGACACTACTGAGTTACAACAGCATAAATGTTGTATTATCTTGATTTTTATTTTTGAAGGCAGATGGCTCTCCTGAGAAGATTTGAGTTTTCATGAGGAAGGAAAGGGTTGAGCTGTTGCAATCAGCGAGTGAAGTAACAGAGCAGTAAACAGGCTGTTTAATGTCTACACATCAGTGGCAGCTTTGTTTGTTAGTGTGTGTGCACGTAGGTGAGTGTGTGTTTGGCTTCACCCCATCATCTCCATTTTAATTCCCAGAAACTCTAACCTGCTGCAATCAGGCGGAATTAAAAGGGCAAACATAATGGTTTATAATACCAGGCTTAATGAATTAAAAAGGTGAAAATAGAATCCAGAGCAGCACACAATGTGCTCAGTTCTAGACATTTTTGTACAAAAATAGTGTTCACAAACAGTGGTCTGGAACCCAGAACTAAAAAGGCATTAAAGGATTATTAAGTCAAAAATGTGATGGACCAAAAATCAAACAGTATATAATTAAAAATAAATAAAAAATAAAATAAAATAGCATTTTACTATTTTTTAATCTTTTTACTCCATGTCATATGTTCATCTTGGTTTTGAGCTCCTTGTGTTTGTGTATGTTATCCATCAGGTAAAGACTCAGTAAGGTGAACGTCTATTTAGTGTCTGAGCTGCCAGCTAAAATGCTTTATATATTGTTACAATGGTTTATGAGTAAAAGCAAGAGTAGCTTCAGTATTAGTCCGGTTAACATTAATGTACTGGTTGGTGTAGTTTGGTAAGGTTGGCTTTCACTCAGTAACTTGAAGGTTTGCTCAATGTGGTTAGTTACCAGGGATTTCATCTAAGTCAAGTCCTTGACTATGCTACTGCTGTTACAAACACAAACACACACACTCAGGAAACTAAAACTAAAATAATTAATGTTAAAGGTCCCATATTATACTACTTTTTAACAAACTAACGGAAGTCTCACATGTCGACAGAATGTGAATTTCAGCATTAAGCTCAAAATATTGCACAGATCTTTGATTCTACAATGCTGTAATACCCCTGGTTTTAGCCCTTTTCCAGACTGACTGTTTCACTGTCTTTAGGCTTTAACCTTTCAGGAAGAGGGGTGACGGCATGAACTGGGGGTGGGGCTTCTCCTGTTGTGACATCATAACAGGCTGCAAACCTGACTGGCTCAGTGAGACACACTTTGGAGAAAGGAAATAAACAAGTGGATGTCTCTAGAAACACCTGGCACATAATTGTGCTCAGAAACAGTTCAAAACTGGATTTTGCATAATATGGCCCCTTTAAAACAACAATGGATTTAGCATTTTAGCAGGCAGCTAATGCTAAAAAAAAGTTAGCATTAACACCTAGACACACAACTTATGCTTCTTGCTTAAGAAGATGCTTAGAAGCAATAGTCTGTAAGAATAAACAAACCGAAATAATATTTGCAGATATTTTCTCAGCTGATTGGAGATTGAGGACAAAGATGAAGCATTATATTAATTTCTGCACACCACAATCTATCACAGTTCATTGATTCTTCATAAGCTCCACTTGCACTCTGACAAAAATGTGTCAAACAAACCACATTCCCCGCACACATTTAACTATTGATTTATAAGACTGCTAAATGCTGACAGAGGATTAACTGACCCCGTCTGGATGATAAGACCATCCCCGAGCCAAGAGGAGCAACGTGCCCTTGACCTAATTCTCTCCTCTCAGCCGGTCCACTGTCACTCAGCTTTCTGCTGCGAATCTGATGAACCAGTGACGGGAAGGAGACATCACAGACACAGTAGTAAGTAAACACAAACAAGAAGGGAAAGACAAGCTGGTACGGAGCAGCAGAAGCCCTGCCAAGCCCGCCGGTCCACAGATGAAGAGCGGTGATTGATTTCCAGCGGACACAGAGCTTACTGTCCCCCCCTCGCCCTTCTCACCCTCCTCACCCCCATCTCTGCCCGCAGAGGCTTTAACCCATGCAATGCTTAGCAAGAGGCGACATCCAGCCCTCCTACTGCCCTACTTTCTATACTGTTAACACTCATGGATACATATTCAAATGGCTGAGAAGAGAATGATGATGATTATCACTGCTGTAGCTGCAACTATAAATCTGCCAAATATGAAAGGTGCTAGTAAAAGTGCCGGGAAAACGATACTCCTTCAGGAGTTGTAGTTTTTGCGCGGGGATGTTTCCCTGACAGAAGAAAAATTTGCACTCCATGAACCTGCACATACATGATCTAATATTACTACCATCTGAATCATTTATCATATTCATGTCTTGCATTTTGCCTTCTTAATAGAGCAATTCAGGGAAGAAGTGCAGCATCAGCGACATTTCAGTTCAAACAACCCATTTCAAAGCGCTTCCATGTGAGGAATAATGCATGATTTGGACGTTTAAACAACCCTGTGTACATTAAGACAGTGATGAAATTCTCAGGCGGGCAACTGATGAGGTGATCAACATGGACACCTGATTAACTGATCATTTATCAAGCAAAAATGTCAAACATTTGCTGGATGCTGCATCTCAAATCTGAGAATTCACTGTTTTTCTTGGTTTTAAAAAAAAATGCACCTTGAGCTATTAATTAGTCTCATCAATGCTTTTATGATACTGAAGCATTATAAGATGTTTGGTGCCTTTACATCAAGTTATGGTTAGGTTTTTCACTGAGATCCTGCATTATAATGTTTGATTTAGGGCTGAAACAATTAGCTGATGGTCTCATAGAAAATCAATCATAAACACTTGTGATAACGGCTTGGCTTGTTTATCAAGGCAAAATGCTGAGCATTCACTGTTTTCCTGCTTCTCAAAATAAAACAATGCGCTGCTTTTTTCCTGTTTGATACCAAAGCAGCTGAACATCTTCGTGTTTTGGACTGATGTCTAGACAAAACAAGAACTCTGGAGATGTTACTGTGAGCTCTGGATGTTTAATATTTTATAGGCAAAAAAAAGCCAAATTATTCAATGATTGTAATTTATTTTTTGCTCATTTCAGCTTGAATACATATGACTATATACATGGTTTTGGTGATTTGGCTGCAAAAAAAACAGACAAAACAAAACAGCTATGATATTGTGTCAGCACACACATACACACACCTTCAGGACTCTTGGTGTTGGTACTGCACGAGACTCTCTCCGACTCAGCGCTCGCTCAGCCTCAGATGGCCCAGTGGGCTCAGCTGCTTCCTTACAGATGTAGCCACTACAGTTCCTCTCTAAGACAGTTCGCAGCCCATCAATCACAACCGTGCTGGTGGTGCACCCCATTCCTCCAGGTCCGACCAGGCATCAGTCAGGAGAGCCTGCCAGTGACCCAGTTTCCTTGATCATCCCCTGCTCCTCCCTGGTCCATGATCTTACTCTGACCCGCAAAATCCACAGCTTCTCGCCCAGGGAGAAGAGCGTCAGTGGCGTCCAGGCAAAAAAAAAAAAAGGGATCCAGAGAGGAGGATAGCTGGAGAATGAATGTATGCACACACAGAGGAGTCCCACTGTAATTCCTGGCTGCCCCAGTCTGTGCTTGTAGGAATACCTCAGTCAGCAGCAGATACAGTGAGTGAGTGAGTGAGTGAGTGAGGTAGAGCAGAGAACGAGGGATGGGGGGATGAAGGATGCTGTGCGAGCTCTGCTGCAGCTTCAACCAATGCTGAGCTTCGGCGCAACGCAGCCTCGTGTGCATCTGTCTCACTTATTCAGTCACTTGCTTGTTCTCCTCTGAGCCTCTCCGGATTTTCCAAATTCCTCTCTATCTTTCATTCTTTTCATTTCCTCATTTGCATTCTGAAATGAATTAACCCTTTTCATTTTTTTACTCCATAAAATGGGACTCCTTTAGGGAGTCAGATGAGTAATTGTGAAATAAATGGGTTACACTAAATGCAGTCCCTCATATCCAGAGGGAGAGTCTGATTCCACGGTCAGGCAAACAAGCAATATGGCTGAATGCTTATTTAGTTCAGCTGAAAAACCCCAGCCAATGTTAGAACAAGTGTGTGAATTACAATGACTGGATGGCATAAGCAGCAGCCGGCAGTCAATGTTGCAATAAAAATGCAACATAAGTAGAAAATATCATTAGAAATGCTTTATGGAGAACACTCCACTAAAGCAACATAAATAGACAAAAATACATTCACTGAAGTAAAAAGAAGTGAAATGTCGAGTTCTTGTGGAGAACCCAGTGACTGGCTCAAGCCCTGCAGAAATCTCTGCTTACAAAACAGACCAAGGACATGGGAGGATTTAAACCTTTTAGGCCAAGACATCAAATAGGGAGTGTTTTTCTACAAAAGATTAGCTGCACTTGATCGCAAGCTGCCCACGCTGCCAAGTACACGGATACATTGGGAGTGGAACGACAAAATTTGATCATACGCAGGCTTTTTGATATGCCAGGGAGTGACTCATCCGCTGGGACGACCTTTGATTAAAATGTCTCCGGACTGTGATCTGGAAGACGAACGATAAAAAGCAAGAAAACTGAATACGTTTTGAAAAGTATTGAAAAATAGGGTTTTACTAAAGTCATTCCTAATGTTGCTGCTTCTCCATTTGGAAAGAAACTTCAGTTTTACATAGTTGAAAAAACTGCTGTAACTCCACACGTGGGACTGAATTGTGTTAAGGTCATACACAAATAAACACACGCCGTCTGCCTCCTGTGGTTGCCCATGTTTCACATCCTGATTACAAGGAATAAGGGGGGAAGACAAGGAAACAGGGCCAGTGTTCGTCTTGGTTTATTTATCCCTGTCTCTTCCCTTCCTGCAGCTGCAAGACTCTAACACCCCTTAAGACCTCGGTGACAATATTGTCAAAAAAATTTGACTTGTCACGGCGGCACGCATATGCTGCAGTGACAAGAAATACTGTAAGTCCTGCTGGCTTACTTTCAAAACGCTTCATGCTACAAAACAACAGAACATTGTGGCATCAGTATGGATTCTTTTCCTTAAGGGATTAACCATGTGAGAAATTTTCACCTTTCTTTCAAAGGTGTATGCACATCTGGGGAATGCGAAGCTCTTCCTTACATCATGATGCTGCACTTAGCCACAAATGCTTGCACGCATTCCTGCTCGCCGCTGTGTTAATATTTCAGTAGTGCTTGACACACTGAACTACATTCGAGAGCAGGATGAGGCGAGCCGCGGAGGAAAGCAGCTGAGTCCATAGAAGAGGGGATTCAGGGAGAGAGGAAGAAAGAGGGATGCTGGAGGAGGGAGGGTAAATATGTTGATTATGCCCATTGATCTGTTGGGAAATACAGCTCCTCTTTTTGGTTTATCCCTCTTCTCACACTTGTGATCCAGTCTCCGTCCTTCCTGTCGCTGCAAAGAGGGATTTTAGGCTTACTATATAGAATGACAAGAAGCAATCTGGTGTAAAACTGGTAAAACTGCAAAGTCATAAATCTCCTTTTTCAAGGCCGTGTACTGCAGGCAAGCAGCATTTTTTTTTCTTTTTGGAACTTTTGCTGGACCTAACTATGCTTATTAACATCAGTCAATTATCACTGTTAGCTACTACTGAGTGCCAACATAAATATGAGTCAGGCATTGCTCAAGCAGCAAAGCAGACATTGTTTGAAGTGTCACAGCTGGTCATTGTAAATCTTTTACCCTGAGGACACAGATTCTTCTTGTGCATGTGAGGACAAGTCTGCAGCAACACATACTCAGGTAGTCACAATGCTGCAGTGATGGTACTGTAAGGGATTTCCTAAACCTGTGGGAAAAAGCACTCGTGATGCATCACAAAGCTGAGTTTTCAGTCGAAACCAGACCAGATGAACAACCAAACAAAAACTAGATTCAATCAGAACTCAAGTTAGTTTTTTTCCTGATAATATGGAAAAATTAATCCCTTGTGATTCATGATTTTTTTCTTCAACTCCCTTGATATATGTCCATTAGGTTATTTGCATTATGAGGATGCGCATTCATTAGCAGTCAGTCACAAGGCTGAGATCGAAAATTCCCAAGAGTGTAGGCTGGCTGCTAATAAAACATCAAAATTATGCAGTGGCGGCTCTGCAACGCTCATAAACCCATGCAAACAGTAGGTCTTGGGTTTTGTCCTTTATTTGTTATTGCTCTCTGCATAAAGCTACAGTACAAAAAAAGGCATTGTCAGTGCCGGGAGAAAGTTTGTTGAAATGCCCCATACTGTATTTTGCAACACAATTACAGTATGCCCTAAGGGATGATAAATTATTAATGTCAGACAAGGGGATTGCTGAGTCATCAGGTGTAGTAGTTTTTCTTTCAGCTGCCCTCGTCTCTAGCAGCTCTGTCGGCAACAATCCTCAGTGCAAACGCTGCAAGGACAGTGAAAATCTCCTCAAACAGGTTTATGTCTGCAGCTGACTGTGACACACGCTGCCTCGGTATAATCAATACTATAACACACGTTATTGTCTGGCTTGGAATACATTCCAGTGTCCCTCCACTGCTTGAGGACACCCATGCATGTCTGTTGCTAACAAATGAAGTGGGACTGTAGCCTCCAGCAGTACACAGTTGGACTGTGTCAACCACACTAAATCATGAGTTCCAGGCCAGGCTACAGTCAGGCTGGTAGGTGGGGGGTTTAGACACAGAGTGGGTCTATCTGTGGATATTCAAGTGTGAACATCCTCTGTGGGATGTGGAAGCTCTGCTACACTGCTCTGCTCAAATCTGCAGCAGCTGCAGAGGAGATAAGAGCTGGACTGAAGCTCTGCCGGCTGTGTGGAGCTTCATGGATTATTGCTGTTGTCACAACAAGGCGTCACTTTCCACAGTGGGCTACATTTTCCTGGCACGGCATTGTGAGTCCAGCATTTTATGAACTGATGATGCATGTTTATGTCATCAAATTAAATTTCTATTTTACAAATACTCGAAATATGAAAGAAATAGATTAGAATACATGCTTTGAATAAACAGAAATAATGAGTTAAAGTCCTTATTGCAGATGTAAGTACCTCAAACTTTCTCCACTCAGATCACACTGACATATAAATGCAATATGCATTTCATCATTAAAATCTATTTCTGTGTAGATTCTCAGCCATCCAGATCATAGTATTCCTTGGGGCTTCAGTAAAAAGCAACAGAACTGAAGAAGCCTCTTGGATGAAAGGTGAAACATCTTCAAGAACCTAAAAGATAAGACCAGTTGCTATTTTTACTAAAGCCCTGAGCATTTAAGTCTAGAAATTTCCAGAAAACAGTGAAAAATGTTGATCCAAATTATCCAAAATATAAGGTGACATCTTCAGGTGGCATCTTATAACCACAAACAAATGCTTCAACTATATTTAAACAGAGACAAGAAGCAAATCTTTACATTGGATGAGCTAAAACCACATAATATTTGGCATTTCTGCCTAATAAATCACAATTTTATTACACAATGCTGACCTACTCCAGTTCACCCTAAATGGCAAAATGGCACAATACATAACTTCTTTGTTAATTTGGTCCCAAAATCATGATTCAACTCATTCAAGAAATTAGCTAATGCTCAAAGTCCACTTGATTACACTGAAATTGGTAAAAATGCTTTTAACTTTTTCTGCAGCAAAGAGTTGGAACATTTTGCAGAAAACATTACAGCTTGGTGCAGCTGTATCTGTTGACCAGTTTAAATCCATGATCATAGACTATACTGCTTCTGAATGTGATTGTTTTTAACCGCGTTCCTTTCTTTGTTGTCTCATTGATTGTTTATTCTCCACATTTATACTGTTGACTGTACTCTTGTAACGATGGCTTGCCCTCAATAAATCCTCGACATTTAAATACAGGATGAACGAAAAATGGTGTTATCGATTAACTAAATGTTGCAGCTCTAATGCGAGCAAGTGGTACCTCAATTACTAATTAAATAACTCATGTATGCATTATCTTATAACCCATGGGCTTACAGACACAGTTCTCTAACTAACATACTGTAGGAATGCAGTGATGTCAGATCACAAGGTTTGATATCAGTGTTTAGGTCAAACCTTCCCTGACGTCCTCTGAGATTTCTTAATGGTAAAGCAGCAAATTAAGCAACTGTTTCTCTTCTCCATCTGCACTTACCGACCACAGACTCAACATCTGCTGCATGTGGACGCCATCACTGGCCTGCAGTAACCCTCAAATAGCACCACTTGTACTAATACAGCAATTTCAAGCTGTTAGCAGCAAGTGCTGGGTGGAGCCCAATTCCAAACATCAAAGGCAGCACATGTGGACACATAAGGGTCAACTTAAGTTTCCCCCCTTTCACTCTAAGGAGTGGACAAACCTACAACACAACAAAGACAGAAACGTCCCTGCATGGCTCTGAGCAGTAGGGGGGAGTTCAGGAGGCGCTGGCATCTCTTCTAAGGAGCCTCTCTGGGGTTAAGGTCAAGTCCACAGCTGGCCATGTTTCCATGCCCAGGGTCTGCTGTGGGGATGCAGGCAGGAGTGTGTGTGTTTAATGTGTGAGAGAGGTCACAGCGTGGAGGATCATAGTGACATCACCCACACATCCAGCAGATATAACAGAGTGGCGCTCGGCTGGAGCCCTCCAGGGACTCCAAAAAGGAAGTGGCTGTTTCCTGCTGATGTGTGTGTGTAAACCCTGTCATAACAAAGCTGCCTCTTGCTGCCCACTGTCCTTCAAACTTCACCGAAACTCCCCAACACCGGAGCGATTTGTGGAAATTCTGCCAAAGCAATACTGACCTGTACTACAGTTCAACAACACAAATGGAAGAAGTTAAATTTTTATGGAAGGAGCACAAAGCCAGGAGTGCTATTAACCCCTGAGGGTGTCTTAAACATCTGAAGTGTGCTGTGCAGAGTAAACAATCAGTTTCTCAGGGTTTTTTTTCTTTAGAGTCAAGTTTTGGTAACTGCGCTACAGTTGCGCACGTGGGTGGGCTACAAAGATAGGCTTGGAATTTCAATAATCCAAATGCTTCACATTTCAAATGCCAAGTTTACATTACAACTCCCAAAATACTTGACACAAATGAGCAGACTCGGGTCATCGTCTGGATGATCTATTGCATGTGTTTCTTCTTGTAATTAGAACTTTTTTTGTCTAACAATGACATGGATTAAATCAAAGTCTGTCTTTGACCTGCAGCTGACACCCACGTTATCCTCGCCCCTTCTCAAAAATGGTACAAAACAAATACGACGGGGCCACATCCCCTTCCTCTTGGTATTTTGGGATGGTTTATTTATCCTTGAAGAAGAAAATGACCCATTTTCCTGAGGGGTACCGCTTCCTTTACTTTGTAGTGGAGCCACCAGATGCAGAATAAGTATATGTTGCAACCAGACACACACCGTTCATCTATGTTCCCGAGTGCCATGCAGCTCGGTCGGATCTGCAGTGAAGGCTGCTGCAGTTGCTTCAGTTCATCATTAATATATTCTTCTAATCAAGCAGGGCCTTTCTGCACCCTCTGCTGCAGCACCAGCGGAGTTGGTCTGAAGCAGTGCCAAACCCTGAGGGCCAGCAGTCACCCTCTTAACCCTCCCCACTGTGTTTTGGCTTCAGCAAACATAACACAGATTAATCTCATAACAAATACTTGCTACTGGAGCTATCGCAGCATCACATAACTGATCACATTGCACATTTAAAGTCACCTCTGGTAAAAGGAAATGCTGTTGCCTTCAGTTTGTTTTCGTCTTTACAGCAAAGTGAATGAAAAATGACTGTACAATGTGCAGGAAAACAGCCACAACGGGGCATTAAGGATAAAACATGGTTTATATTAACTCAATTTCTTATCATATTTCAACTGAGGGCAGAAATTAGCCAATCAAACAGTGTTCACCCACATGTATGCACACATGCAAACACACACACAAAGCATTGAGAAGCTCTCCTCAGAGGTGAAAGGTACAAAAAATCTGAGTATGAATGATTTTACTGCCACCTACAGGCAAAAGATGATACTACACTTTAAAAAATCTAATTTTTTAACTTATTATATGCCATAAAGTACATAAATGGCAAAATATTGTATTGTTATTTATGCATTATGACACATTCCGATTCACACAAAGTGACTCTACTGCTGATATGTGATACAATGCTTTGTGGAAACAGCACACACTGGGATTGACCACTGGCATAATGAAGCCATTGTTTCTTACAAGAGTGTCATTTCCAGCAGCTCAGTGTGAAAACAATCTTTCCCAACACTTGAGTTTCTACACAGGAAGACGAGGTGACTGAGGTGACCGTATGTGTGGACTTAGGAGGAAGAGAGAGTTAGAAGAACCCCACTGTTACAGTGTTTTTATAGCTCCACAACTCATTCAAATCACCAACAGGTTATTACATCTCAGATCATCAGGGACATTCTGCTCGACCATATCTGATTTGCTTGAAACTTTGTTATTATAAACTATGGATATTTCAAATGGTATCTGTGACATTGTATATTGATATATCAAATACTTTACAAGATCTTTAATTTAAAAATCACCTGTTGACTAATTTTCAGAGCGTTTTTTTCCCACACATTGAACTTTGAGGCTATGTTTGAACAACAATATCTCAGGAAATTAAAAAGATAAGAACCTGATATTTTTACTGTTGTTTCTCATCATGCAGTCGATTCAGAATCTGCAATATTGGACATGCATATCAAATAATATCTAATTATGGGTGAGTTGAAATATGAAAAAAGAAATTGCAGTCGTCATGAAAAGTCCCATCTCTGAGCATATATTTACCAAAAAAATTATAATGCAGAAGTCAACTAGTGATAGTGAAGTCACAATAACACAAAAGAAAACATATAGAATACTTTATAATACAAAATAATTCACAAAAATGAAAAAAAGAAGAAGATATTTTTGTTGAACTTCAGATAAGTTGTACCACAAAAACATTGCTAGACAGTCTAATCCAAGTAAACAAAGTTCTGGAGTTTCAGTATTGCTAGATTCTGAAGCAATGACATTGAAAATTTCAGGCTTTTATCTTTAGTTCCTGAGATATTGCACAAATTTCCTATTTTAGATATTTGCAAATTTCAATGCACGAAAAAAGGTGCTGAAAGTGGGTCAACTGACATTTTTTAAAGAAAGAATATTTTGTATATTATTTACTATATTAAGCTACAATTTCATAAATGTCCTTATAAACATCCATATTTTATGCTATAAAATCTTCAGGCAAATCAGAGATGGAATGACCCAAACACGATGCAGAACCGCTGACAGCTTAGAGGCAACTCTTATACACAGAGTGAAAACTAAACCTGTAACTAGCTTTTGTTTATGCTCATTCAGTGCAAGCATGGAAACCAAAATATCCAGGTATTATGTTTTGAACCGAGCAAAACAATGCTACCTTGATGCTGTCATCACTTATTGTGGTGTATGTAGTGACTGTGATTGGGTCTAAGCACCCCTCGGCAGGTCATTGGCCAGTGCTCAGGTGTGAAGGAGATGTTAGACGCAGCGCTGTCATCATCATCATCATGGTCAGGCTCCAACATGCAGGCTGGAAGCTGAGCGCTGACTGATCCTGAAACAAGCCCACACTGGCCTGATATGAAGCCATCACGAGGAGGAACAGCTACACAACTGCTGGTCCAGCATTGTTTTAATACCTGTAAGTGAACCACTGGCCTATTTACAAAGTTCAGTTTGTGCAATTCTGAAACATACCGATCATATTACTGAGATAACTTGTCATAAATCTATCATCACTTAGGGGTAAATGCTCAGATTGAATTCTGTTCGGGCATCACGCTGCCATAGAGAACATGCGTAAGAATCAAAATATGCTGCACTTGTATTAACATGTAAGAATATTTAAAACTTCAAGAGATCATGTATTGTTAATACATTTGAGATCAGGTTTTCAGAAATAAAAAATAAATATTCGCAAAAGGTCATTTACCACTATTCTAATGATATATGGGTAGCCAGGAATGACAATATTTAAAAAATAAGGAGAAAACTGACATGTTATTTGATAAGTTACATTTTAGACCAATATAACGCAACAACATTTTAAACTATGGATACATTTTTTATGTATTTACTGTCTCCGCATATGGTGGATTAAATGTGTGTGTTTCCAGATTCCATCTTTGTCCGGGTTAAAAGACACCTTGAGACATAGACTAAAAAAAAAAAAAAGTTCCCACTGCTCATTAACAGGTGGTTTACACATTAAGTTATTCATCTTAATAATAATATTTTAAAAAACGGGAACAAACAACAGTTAATCATTAATTCAGGTGTTCTGCTTTCTGTTTAGAGTAGATAATGGATAATGTCCTTATGCTACCTTGGTTAAAAAAAAATCTTGCTGTCCAACAGATGGTCCGCAAGATTTACTCAAATATCCAACAATGAAAGCCAGTTAGACTGAGCAGATTAAATAGCAGCTCCCTCACTTTCAACAGTGGGCTTTCCGTACATAAGCCTGATACTGTATGGACACAGAGAACAGCACAGTGTGTACAAGGTGTCATGTGAGACAAACAAGGAAGTATAATAGGAAATTCACACATGGCATTCTGGGAGGAAGGTGCAAACACAGTTTGAAATGTACTGAAAGAACAGATTAGTTTTTTGCCTTTCAGCTGCAAAGCATGAGATGGGATTTAATGTGAAAGTAGAATAAAAGGACGACAAAATAGGGCAAAAGAGGAGCACAATACAGAAAAAATGAGTTAACCTAATCTTTAACACATGCCAATTCAATTCAATCTGTTTTTTCAGGTTCGGTAATGACTTGAAGGTGTCGTGCTGCAGGGAGATGGGTCGGGGATAATGGGGGAGTTTGGGAACCCTTAAGGATCAGCTAATCTCAGTTGGCTCTTTGTTTGTAATCAGTGGAAATCCTCTTTAGCCTGGTTCAGTGAGCGTTGCTGACAATCAAGGGAAGCAGAGGATGGAGGAGGAGATGAACGCATGTCCGTGCACCTGCACCACTGAAGTGGCAGTGGATTTAGCTGCAATACTACACCTCACGGATCACTGGGGAGGCCACAAACGGCTTCGGCAAGAAGCTGCTTGGCACACATGAGGGCTACACAGTTGGCAAAAGACTTATCTGCAGATAGAGGAAAATATTTTGAAACCCAAAGTGCAACGATTTTGGACGTAGAGTTGGAGGATGTTACATATATATGCACAAGGATATACACTGGGCAATGTAAATCTGTCAGCCATGTAAATTTTGCCTCTGGTACCTCTTTATACACGTTCTCTGTTTAGAACTATAGCTAACAATGCCAGAAATCAAGGAATAAGAAAACATTACGGCAATACTGGAATTCAATATATTTTCATCAAAATGATGTGACATAATTTGGTGGATTAGCCAAAAACAGACATTCATATCAGGTTATTTAATTTATGATCCAATAGTCTCCTAATTATCTTGCAAGATTTTTATTATTGCAGTATAAAATTACATGCATGAAATTAATATTAACCACTCCTAACTGGATTTCATTCCAATCCCTTGACGTATCCAAACATGCCAGAAAGGTGACTTAACTTATTAAGTTTGAAACGGAACGGCATGTGTACAGTATGCTATACCTTTGGTTACTTGCATAAATAAGGTTATTATATTTATTCATAATAGACATATTAAATAGACTTGTACAGTAGTTTTAGACCAAAGAAATCAACACTTTAGTCATTAAAGAGCGCAATCAGTGCTCTATCAGGCATGTGGTTGTGTCTGATTGCTGATTGGCATCGACTTTGAAATGGTTTGGAAAAATCCAGGAATGGCACACCACCCTTTTCCTGTTATATGCACAGTTTGTTGGTGCCACCTGAGCCAAGCTGTGCCTCGGCACCTCGACTCAGTGGCCACCACCCTTCCTGACAAAGGAAACACATGTTATGAGATACATGCCTGTTTTAGAGTGGCTTATCTGGGACAGTTAAAATTGTCTCACGGCCTGATTACAACACTTTCTACATGAGGAACAGCCCCCCTCAGTCTCTCGTCATGCAGTAACAGCACAGCAGGACTCTGTAAAAATCTCATTATTTGCTGCTGATTATTTCCCTGTTGTTAGCATTTTGCGAGGTTTAGCCTGCCTCATGGATCATGTTAAAAGCACAATGAGCTGTTTGGCTGCTATAGCAACTAAGATGGATTTGACATTTTTGCGAGTCTCAAGGAATTCACTTGGCAAAGTGTTGGTGCAGGAATGGAAAAATGGATAATAGCTGTAAACTACAATTAAATCCAAGTGGAAACAGAGTTTTTTAAAGTCATACAACAACACTTCTGCCATATTTTGAGACACATAGCTAATCAATCAGATGGGTGTAGCAGATTCGACACACTGCTCTGTGAGTGGGGGAGGGTGTTATTGGCCTTAAAAGACTGACTGGAGACTCTAATGGGAGATTAAGTCAAGTCAGGGAGCTGTTTATCTGCACAGGAGTGTGCACGGTGAAGAAGAGGGATGTGATCCTGCATGCTTATAATGCTCACCACCGTGCATGGTGTCTGTCACACAACATAACGACAACAGTGCACTGTCAGGGGGCCAAGATCACTATGTAACCCTCCATCACAAACAAGTGTGATTAGGAGCTGGCCTTCAGGCACACGGCCACACTGCTGCAGCTCCTCCATAAACACAACTAACTTTATTTATCCAATCCAGGCGAGGGACACAGAAGCAGCAGAGTGCACACTCAGTACAATCCTGCCTCCTGATGCTAAGTCCCTGCAAAACAAACGGGGAGCAAACAAAAACAAAGCCTCAAGGAGCGCTCTGTCTCTACTGTATGCACAGGCCTCGACAGAAAAACCAAACACAGATTACCGGGGTCACATGATTTCCGACTGCGTAAGACATTCATTTATGTCTTCGAGCTATTGTGTTTTCCTCCCTCGCAGTGTTCTGAATGTCAGCTGATATAACGGTAGATGTGGAGTTTTTACGAATAAACTCCCCTAATCTCTGTGAATTTGTCACTTTAAACAGAACTCATTTGTGTATTGTGGGCAGGGGAGGGCACAATGAGCTTGTTTCAGCTTTAAAAGGGAAAAAAGGGAGCTCAGAATTTCATGTGGATTTTTTTTTGAATGGGCAACAAGAGAAACTCATTAAAATTCATTTTACATCTGACAGCTTGTCAAAATTTTGCATTGTAAGTGCTTAGCTTTGGACAGAATAAGTGCTTTGACTCACATTTTGTACTAAACTGTGTCTAGTTGGGGACTCCTTCTCACACTTTGAGTCGTTAGCAGCTCCACTACAGAGTAAACTTCTCAAATCGTATTAGTTAAATAACAGATTGAGGCCTAAATGAATAGATTTGTGTAGCAAAGCTTTGTTTCTTTCCGTTCCTACCTCATTAATCACCTCTTGACCCCTCAGACTTATCCTGTGACCCACTAGTTGGGGACAGTCCCCTGATTTGCGAACAGCTGGACTTAACACTGTATATAAAGTAGTACAAACAAGCAAGTAAAACGCTGATACTGGCACCATAATGCGTCTGTATTAATAATCTAACAATGTAATTTGTGATATTATTATATTCTTCTGCAGTTGTGCAAGATTTTTACGTTGCTGTATTTTATGCACTTTTTCTAAAGTCAAGGATCTGAGTACTTCTTACACCTTCTTGCATCTTAAAGTCTTTTCAAGTTTGCAGGCCCTGTGTTTTCACAAGTTTATATGAAAATCAAAAGGTGAGATGCAAACCCTGCAGCCACCCTGCCATCAGCCCCGCCCCCCTGTAGGTGGAGCCCCTCCCACTCCTTCACTCGCTGCCCTACAGTGTGTCAGCGGGAGGAATGCCAGCTATGCGGCCGGCCTGGTGAAAAGTCATTACAGTTTATCCCCTCTGGCTGTGGCAGGTCCCATCCACACACTGCACAAAGCCACAAGACTGAACGCTGAGAAGCTGCAGAGACTTGGTTTAATTAAACTGATAGCATGCAGTGTGGGAAAAAGGGCTCATCGCTCATAAGGGTTAACTCCACATCGAGGAACCCTCAATCTATTTACCTAAATAATGACACCATTACCCGCCTGTGCTTTGCGGTGCTTTTGGTGGC
The DNA here is from genome assembly GCA_900302755.1 of Chromis chromis. Lineage (NCBI taxonomy): Eukaryota > Metazoa > Chordata > Actinopteri > Pomacentridae > Chromis > Chromis chromis. Next base: position 18,572 of record OMNN01098372.1, read on the forward strand.
TTCAAATAAGTGCCTGCAAACTTTCAGGGAAATCCCAGATGAGCGATAACAACATCAGTGGCAACTTTCACTTTCATCTCTGTTGTCTGATAGCAGTCAAGACAGCAGCACAGAGCAGGAATGTTAAGTAGTTCCCCAAACACTTCACAGCAGCAACAAATAAATACTTGACAATAATCTCCACTCCAGTGAAAAACATACCTAATTGTAAATTTGTCTCTCCCCTGACTCAAGTTGAATTGTATTAGAACAAGCCGGTAATCTCTATTTATAGATTCTTCATGTGGGTTACAGCTCTAAATCTCAGAATGGGAAACTGGCTGTTGTATCGGCTAATTGTGTGCTAATCCAGCCCTCAGTGAAACACCACATCTGACAGCAGCTGATCCTGGTGTGATTCGCATGGCGAGTGTGAATGGGAGGTCAGTGACCACAGCGAGCCAAAGTCAGAGGGGCCAGAGGGGGTGAAATGGTGCTCAAAGCAGATTAACCTACTGAGAGTTGACACTGAAGCCTCGGTGTTGGATCAGTCACACAGAAATGGTATAAAACAAACAGGTGCAAACGGGAAGCAAGAAGCAAATGTTTTCTTACAATTATATATAATTATGTGTTCGTATCCCGGATGACTGGGTTTACTGTAATGACAGTATATCAAATGACAATGTGAAAACAATGTCACAACTTTATAGCGAGTTCCAGTTTACTGTTTAGCTGTGATGATTGAAGCTTTACAGTTTTGATTCACTCTCACTGCTCTCATTGATTTTTGTCATAAAAAAACTCCACTGTACTCTACTTGCTCAGCACGAAAGGTCATACAAGCACAATAAGCAACTAGCTAGTGAACATAAGTGACCATTTAGCAGGTAAAGAGCAGGATGTTTCCCTCAGGAGCTGGTAGAGACCAAAAACGGAGCAAAACGACATTGAATATTCTAGTTATCATTGGTTAATGCCATGTTTCCAAATGAATGCACTGTAACTGCTGCATATGTCAATAAATTGTTTGCTCACAAATTTGCCGTATCAACTTAAAAGACACTGCTACAGCTAGTTTCTGCTGCCTTAAATGGTTAAAAAAAACAGTCTGGAGTCCTACACCAGCAGAGTCAACCATATTAATGTGGTTTACCATGTTTACAATCTTAGTTTAGACTGTTATTACAGTTTTTCTTTACTGATCCCTGTTGGGACATCCCTTGTCTTCATTAAACCCATCATAAGTATTATGAGCAGTGGGCAGCCATCATGTGGCACCTGGAATTCAACTCCAGCTCTAAGACAGTGCCTTGGTCAAGGGTACTTGGTCTTGGTCAAGTTTATTTTTTTTTTTTTTTAAGAGTTTGAGGGGTTTTTAGTCTTTATTTCATAGGGACAATGAAGAGAGACAAGAAGTTGGAAGAGAATGTAGGGGAACATGAAACGCATGGTACCACTAGCCAAGAATCAAAACAGAGATCCAGGCATGCACGCTGTTTTTGGTGACTGGGAGGAACCCAGAAAAGTCCACCAAAAACATGCAAACTCCACACAGAAAGGCCCTCGGTGGGGTTCAAACCTTTGACCTTCTTGTTTTTATAAAGGAGAGAAGTACTGGATGAATTGAAGCATTACATGAAAATTTAAGGGCACAATTTTTACAATTAATTCAGAACAGAACTGTTGTTGTTAAGATATTTCAGTCCACAGACCCTCAGAGTGACACTTTCCCTAGAGCCACAGCTGCCAACATCGCTGAAAATAACCCAAGTGTTTAACAACTTACGTTTATTAAGGTTATGTTCAAAAGGTTTAAAGCAGTTCAGTGTCCTATACATTAAAGAAATTAAGTCCGTTCCACACTCTAGTGCTAACCTCTACTGTAATCTCCATTGGCAGCGATTCAAAAATGGAGAAAATGGCATCCATTGGGTGGAAAAAATAATGACAAGGTGCCTACAGCGAACCCTCCAATCTCTTCTGTCACGGTACACAGCCGTGTTCCCACAATTACAAGTTAATGGCCAGTTGCAGTGAAGGATGGGAGGGAAGCATTACTTTTATAGACAAATCAAGGAGGCTGAGAGAGTAAATGCACCTCACAAAAAACAGACAGGGTCTTAAAAGGAAATGTGCTAGTCATTAGTCTGCTCTTTCTAGACATTTCCCCATTCGACCAACGAGGATGTTCTGCTCAGTGACCAGTCAGGGGTGTAGTGCCGTTAAGGGCTTAATCCGATGAGCTTAATCTGTAGGCCCATGCGCGCGTGCAGAGCCACAATTTTGCCTTTGGAGCTTTAGGCTTGACTGGTTTCACCTCATGGTTTTCACTCTGGCTGGCCTCTCGCAAAACTAATGAATCAGTGGTTGTAGGCACAGCAGAATCCACCTACACTTGATGTGTTTCTCTCATTCACTTACTCTTGTGTGGGCTGGGCCATGTAAAGCCCTGCTTGTTGTGGCCCCATTCATGTGACTGTTAGAAATAGCCAGAGGATAATGAAGAGCGCCTCACACTCCCTTGCAAGCAGAGGGGAGGCGAAACAACATGGCAAAGCAGAATAAACTGTGTTTAGAAATCAAAGGCCCTCCTTAAAAGAAGAAATTTGTAAGCAGACAACAGAATAAGGACAGTTTAGGTTATGCAACTGATGTAAACTCAACCACATGAATAAGAATCTACAGCACAGCAGTGATGCTCAATTTTAAGCCCAGTGGACTGATCAGGATGCCAGCTGGCCTGCTGATGGTTTTCTACTTCACAATAAAAACAAACTGATTCATAATTAGATTTGTTTTATTTACATAGCAAATGATCATTAATGTCCCGACTGAATTAATTAAAAAATTATTTCAAAAGAACGATGAGCCTTTTTTATATATTTTTTCGTTTGTTTATTTACTGGCCCCTGGCTTTCTGTCCATTTGCAAAAGCTGCCATCAGGCAAAGCAAGTGGAGTATCCTGATCTGCAGGGCAGTAATCAGAGCTGTGAGGCCTCGGCACAGCAGCACTCTGAGCTAAATGCTGATGTCAACATGCTAACATGTATAGCAGGTATTTACAATCCTGCTTTACCATGAAATCATGCTAAAGCGTGTTAATTAGCACAAAACACAAACAATAACAAAGTACTGGACTAATGTAAACTTTGACCAGATGATGGGGCGAGATTTTATAATTCATCCTGAGGGGACATTAAATGTACAATCCATCTTCATGCCAAAGTTATGTCAATCCATTCACTAGTTTCTGAAACATTTTTGTGAAAAGCACATTTGCCAAACTCATGGTGGCGCTTGAGCAAAGAACGAGGATTGCAAAGTCATGGCATGAGAAACTTCCGTCTGGATAAAAGTAGAAGACCGACTGATGACCGACTGGGGCCCCATGTCACTAAACTGGAAATACATCACAGCAAAGACTTCTTTTCAGCTTTCGTTACATACTGAATGAGACACAAAACTGTCTATGTAAGTTTACATGAAACGTAAGCTGCAATCTGTTTTCCATTCATTCAAATGTAGTTCCTTATTAGATCAAAGATGAGTTTCTATCAGTTTACACAGGAAGGCAAACTGGATTAACCGCATAAAGGCCAAATGGGTTGTGACTCAGAAAGTCTTCGCCAGCTGCACTGAGGTGTGCGCTCTGCTGACTGAAATAGCAGCAGCCTTAATGGCCTGGAAGATGGAAGCAAAGCGCTTGATTGCTGAGCTGTTCAACCTAATGTGCAGCGATCATGGCTCCATAGCAGGATGTATGTCTGAACAGTGAGATGTGAGTAGGGGAGGGGTTGATTCAGATAGATGTGCTGTCAATCTATAAAGGCGGTATTTAGACAAATGTTAGGAAGCTTCCATAACATCGACCACCCAGCAGCTCTATTCTTCCACACTAATCGCTAAAATTAAACAAACTGTCAGGAAGCATTCCAGTCTTCATCAAAACAAACATCACCTCAGCAACAAGCCTCGACTGGACAAAAACAAACTTTAGGGTAGAAATACCTTCAACCCTGCATTATGAATACTGGTGGAGGCAATAAAGAGGCAAGTAAAGTCCTGTTGGGTGAGGAGGGGGGTTTCTGTGTTTGGAGGAGGTGAGTGTGAAACAAGTCCCAGAGCGCTGCCATGCACTTGCTAACAGGAAAATACCCAGTGTCCAGGCTCTCCAGCAGGCTCCTTCTGTTATGGTAACCTCTCCTGTGCTTCAAAACATCTCTGCTCTATCAGGCAGAACACTCAGACAGAGTGGGCGGTTTAACAGCGAGCCCTGCCCAGCACTTCTGCTCAGCCCAAATACAGATGCAGGAAATTTGCTCTATCTAGGAAAAAGACAGGCCTCCGCTCTCCCACTAGACGATGAAGGCCAGGAAGTCATGGGCACGTCCTGTTCAGGCATGAGGTGGAGGCTCAACTCACAGTGGCAATGATTGTTTTTCACAGTCACACCGCTTCTAAAGCATAGCTGCATTTCTGCTACATAGACACGGATCTTGTGCGTGCAGCCACCACAGCGGAAAAAATCAATAGATTACAGATTAGACAGCACGCTGATTTTTAAGGCAATTAAATGTTTCCTGATTTCACGCACCACGCCAAGAAATCGTTCACGATGTGGCCGCAATATACATCTTGGGATTCCTTTCTGGTTATTTTACACTTATTTTGACCTGTTGTTAAAATCTCAATTCACGTCAATGACGTTTAATCAGTTTTCATCTGTCTGTCTGGGCCCTGGATCATTTGAGTTGGCTTTGCTATACCACAGCATTTATGTGGACTAACCAGGGCTGCTCCAGGCTAGGATGGAGGAAATCCTTTTCTCACTGGGAGCTTTATATCATCCCCAAAATTCGCCTGCTCAGTTGAGGAATTTCTCAAGTTTCCCACTGCAACTGCAAAAAATCCTGAGTGGTAAATCTGGTTTGGATTATAACCACAACTGCCAAGAGGCATGCCCAAACCCAAGCAGATTTTATAGAGAGTTTGATGGGTGTGTTTTATTTCTCACTTTCCTTGAAGCCTTCATTCCACAAGCCATGTATCACCGCTTATATCTGGGTCTTGCAGAGCTTCTACTCCAGTTACTCGCAGAGACCACTATTTTGAAAATGGTGAAAGAGTAGAGCATGATTACTAAACTACATCAGACAGCAGACAGGTGCCGTTGTTAGCTTTTCCTTTCATGTCATGTCTCTAGATGCCAAGAAGAGAAGTCTGTAGCCAAGTTACCTGATAGCGCATCAAATAAAATATTAATTAAACGTGCCAAAACTGTGAAAAAAGCCAAATGACTCACTAGTTTATGAGGCCTAAGATGCAGGCCTGCAGTAAGGTTGGTTTATTTATATCACTACTTTATCTTCTGAGAATCTTCATAATGAATCAATAATTATGTCCAAAAAACCCCCAATGAGAATCAATTAACTACATTAGGACAATGACAAGCAGCAAGTTTTTACTTTAAAGAACCTGAAACCATCAAATGTTCTGCAATTATTCTTGACAACATGACTTAAACAATTCATAATTTCTCAAACTATTTATGGGTCTGCTCTATATATTTTTTTTAACAGATAACACCTTTTAATAAAACTGTACCATATTGTTGTCCTGCATCACAAAACCAGCACACACTAACTACATATGAACTGTAGTCAAAACAGAGTTAAGGCCAGAAAGTGACTGACCCAGCCCACCTGTGCTAATACGCTGTAATCAGTGTGGACAAAATAACAGAAACACCAGTCAGCAGTTCATCAGCACCACAAACTTTTGCCTCTAAAATGACCATAAAGTTGAATCGACAAATCTCTAGTTTAATTAAAAAATAAACATTATAACCTTAGTCATTGCTGTATTAACCTGCATTAGTTATAACAAGGCGCATTTTGGTCACATGTCCTGACACAGCACAGAGCTTCCTTGTTTAAACATACTGAAAATACACTGACATGTTGGAAAGTTTGTGGAATTTAGTACCAAACGGTATCATAGTTGCAGGTCTGTGTAATCCCCTGCAAATGAGAGTGAGAGTCTCTTAATGGGCGCGTTGGTTACTAAAGCAGTCTCATGTATTATTGACCCATCGGCTCTCCCATCTCTACCCCCCCACAGGTTTTGTGTTTTTGCAGAGTACCTTTTACCATCACGGCAACAAAAGGCAGCTTATGCACACTTTGACTCGGATACCCACACTCCTTATAGTGACAGTCAGACAAACAGAGCAGGGAAAACACAGGGAGGTCAAGCTGCTTAGGCCTGACAGCCCTGTAATCTCCTGACTGGCTCTATGTGACAGCCAGCATCTGCTCCAAACACACAAGATGCAGCAGAGTCACTTACTTCTTATCTTAGAATTTGATAGACTGGGATAAAAGATTCATGATTATCAAGCTTTGTCCTTATACTCACTTGTCTACAAGGTGACTCTAACAAGGAAAGTGTTGCACATGAAGGATTGTAGTGTGCTGGTGACTGGAAATACACTTAGTAGCAGGAAAAAGTGTCAAATATTCTCACTGTAGATGCATTTCTCTTTTAACCCGGTGACGTTTCGGCCCCCAGGCGTTTTGAAGAGGAACAATCTTCAAGCTGAATCTGCCGAGCACATATTTGATGAATGGCAAGACTAACAAATCCAGCTTAACTGCATGATCGAAAACAAGTTTATCCTTGCAAAAGTTCAAAACTACAATTGAAGAAAAAATTCCCAATGCACTTGCAATACTTAAAAAATACACACCCACCTGGGGCAACTCTGGGATTCCCACATTTTGGAACAGAGCGTACAGATCTTTGAAAAGACAAAGGAGCAGAGGTGTGCGGGTGTGGCGGAGTGGATCAGGAGGACTGAAGAAAGCAGAGAGTATTGCATGTTGTTCATGGCTTGTGCTGCTGTAACACTGTATCTTCGATGCAACAATGAAGCTACGCACCAGTGTGTGCACTCTGGTGATAGTTATACATGTTGTCAATGTTCTTTTTCAGAGAATAAGCGAGAGTCCAACTTTCCCCTCTGGGCGAAGAGTGAGTGAGTTGTGTATGTACTGACCATGGGCAGCTAATGGCATTGCTCCCACGTAATGACACCCATCTGTTCTACAGCTCCCTCGGGTCAGGCACATAACAGGAACACGGAGGATCTGAGCGCATCACCATTAGGTGGCAGGCAGTTAGGACTATTGATTACAGTTACACAACTGTCCCCCAGCTGTTTCATACACTGTATACACTAACTAAACATTTCCAACTGCCATTGATTTGTTACGTACCCATCAGCTGATACATTAATGCCATTACTAGAGCAGACACTTAAAAAGCTCACAACATAATCATCCTCTACAGTTTCTGTCAAATCAATATAAAGCAGAGGTGAGTAGGTGAATATCTTGTGTTGTATTGAGGTGCATGAACAGCATAGCAAACCTGATGACAGCCATCATGGAGCTGATAGTGCTCTCAGCATGCCTGACGTGTGAAGAAACAGAGAGATGGCTCAGCTGAGGGCTCGGGCCTATTACAAGTCTCTGCTCTCCACTCGGACAATAAACAAAGAGGCTCTAACCAGCGTGAGCCTTCGCGAAAATGCACAAATTGTTAGGAGAAGGCAGCAGCACAGCGCACTTGACACCAAAATACAGCTGAGACATTGCTGTGTGACTAGTTGATCTGTAGGTGTTACACTGTATGTTATAGTCTAAATGAAGGTTTGGGTTTCCATGCTTTTAAAAGTACAAAAATATTTATGTTTTAAGCAGAAACACAATCATGGTTCTAACCAGAATGGGCGACAACAGCCACAATCTGTCCTTTATGTCCCTGGAACAGATCTCTGTATTCCTCCTGTGGCATTTACATGTTTCATGGAGGAATTAATTACAAGCTGCGTGGACAGCGGTCTTGTGTGCAGACGCATTCTTGTCCCACTGTGAAGCTTCAGCTAACAGTCAGTGATACAGCCATATATTCACCACTACGGCTCCCATAATGCAACCACGCTCCCATATGTTTATCAACAAATCAGCTCCAGGATGCTGATGCTGCTCCAACTTCTGCAAAGCAAAACCCCATGCAGAGTTTCTACTTCAGTCCTCCGTAAGCATGTTGATTTCCCAACATGCATACTTGTATCCACTTCTGCTCTCCTCCCTCAGGCGTCTTTGGCAGTGCACCAGAGTGAGAATGAATAAATAATACGAAGGTGTGGTTGGATGTCTGGGATCCTGACTCAGGATTCCATTTCCCTGACAGAGAGCCTGGACGGTGTCCGTTTCGGTTGCCTGGCAACTTTTTCCAGGAAAGCTGGAACAATCAGACGGAGCACCAAACACCCAACACACTCGGTCACAACAAAAGGGTCGACTCCTTTTTCCTCTCCGAGCTCTGTGGAAAACTGACACCGAGGAGTGTAACACTGCAGGTCCTCGCCGCCCAAATGCTGTTGACCAAAGTGGATGGTCGAATTAAGCATTTTGTCACTGTCACTGGACACTTTATACGTTTCTGAAGCATGAAACTGAAGCCACACGCTTTCCCCCAGTGAGGAGGTATTATGTCATGTCAGTGCATCCCTGTGAAAAGTGATGCCCTCATTCACACAAACCACATGACATTAAACAAGCACTGATTCGTCACTGACTCTCGAGGAAACAAGACACAAGTCTGATAAAGGAGACAAATTTGAATGTTGTAAGGATGTGCGCAAATGTTTTGGATAAACTACATGCAAAAGAGACCTTTTTACATTGTGTTTTATGCAAAAGTCCACCTGTAATACAATATCTCTTTACTCCAACCTGTATTTCTGTCACACATCTTCATTCAATCACTCAAAATCACTTCCTCTCCATAGATCAGAACTACACAGCTCATAATATGACCCTCAGCTTTACCCTTTCCCCACCCAGCAGGTCTAAAATCAGCTGGGTGAAAATGAAAGTGAAGCACTTCTGGACATTTGTGGCAATTTATCAACACCCACAAGGTGCTTTAAATGTTCTACATGAACTACAAACTAGAGATAGTCGTACAAGGCTGAATGTTTTGTGCTATATATGCAACAGCCTACCCAAAAAGTTGCAAAACCTCCCCGTTCTCCCTCTGTCTCTGCCACGGACACCCTCATTCATTGACTCCAAATCGCACTCTCCAACCCTCACCCGTATTTTTAGGTCAGGCTCACTCAGTCATAGTAAGACCTGTAGTATTTAACCCTCAAAGCCCACTTGCTCCCGCCCAGCTGATCCATAGTCAGCTGCTTTTCCCTGGAGCTGTGCGTAAAAATAAACGCAGGTGGTTCCCTGCTCCTCAAAGACTCGGTGACACTGACCACGGTGGTACATGGGGAGGAAGAGGGGGGGAGGAAGGGGGAGTTAAGGTGTGTACTTACAACCAGCACGGACGTCCTCACCACCTCCGAGACACTTTGCCTGAGTTCGGCCGCGGTGCCAGGCTTCCCCAGACCCCGCGTAAATCTCCTAGTCTCCGGGTGCGCTGGAGTGGCCATCATTACGCACCACTTCGCATCCGATCAATCCAACCCGCGCGTTCTTATCAGCAAAGTTTCAGAGGAAATTCATCATCGCTTTATCCCCCGATCACCGCTAGTAGGGCGCACCACGAGTTTCAAGTTGGCTCATGTTGTGGAGCGGCTGCTGATTCACTCCCACACCTCGATTCAGTTTTCGCTCCTTAAAAAAAACAACGTGCGCAGCATTATTCCTTGGCTCTGCCTTCTCCCATCGGGTGTATTGTTGTCACGGTAAAGTCTTCCTTTTGAGGAGTGTTTCATTGGCCGTCCAGCGCCAGACAGGAGGTGTATAATCTGTTTTCTCCTCAGCGCACTCCGCCCCTTACCGGCTTAAAGGCCTGCCCACTCCGGGCTGTGTGTGAGTGCTGGGCCTGGACTTTGGACTGCAGGCAGCTCCACTATGAATGACTGAATGTTTTCTTATTACCACAAAAATCACAACTGTGGAGAACAAGCCACTGGAGTGTCACAACTGATCACACTTCTATGTAAACATCCTATTTTAAACTAGAAGGCGTTTTATGGTATTCAGAAAGTAGGTTATATTCAAACAATCAAGCTGGACATTTAGCTACAAGAAGAAATCAGATTTGTCTTACTACTTAAGATTTTTTCTTGTATTTAACCTGAAATTTATGACCATTTAATGTCAGTAGTAACCTTAATGCTAGAGGAAATTTTTTTGACACAATAAAAAGAAATCTTTAAAAAACTACAATAAGTCTGTAGATTCTCAGTCATCCAGGTCATGTAATCCTAAAGGCTTTAAGGAAAAAACAACTGGATTTAACTTCTTATGAAACATTTTCAAGAACCAAAGCGATGTCTTGTTGCTTTTTACTAAAGCTCTTGGAAAAAGGATTATTTTCAAATCAGTTCTGTGGTAAATACATACTTTTTAAGAAAATGAAAAGCATTTTTTTCATGATCTGTAATTAACTACATACAGTAAATCTTCCCACATGCAGTTATATTCACACTATGGTGGCAGGTTACATTAGTTAGGATGCCTTACGCACAGTTTTAATATTTTCCTGTTCTCTTACACACACCCATTTCATATTACTTTTTGTTTCCTACTTTTCATCTTCTAGTAGTCTCTTTAAAACTAGATTGAGAAACAGAGTTGTGCACATACAGCAAGTACCACTGACTACTTAGTTTCATTAATATAATATATAAAGATATCATCAATAAGCTGGTATCATTATTTTATAAAACAGGTTTTTGGTTGGACATCCAGTTGTCACTGAGCTTAATGCAGATTCAGAACAGTTGAATAGACAGTGTCAACCTGACTGAATTAACTTTCTTGATCAATGATGCCATCTGTAGGTCACAGCCATAAACACACTGCAGAGCTACCCAACAAGCGCCTTAAATCACTCCCACTGCAACAAAAACAGAAGTCACAAAAATCTAAGTTTGCGTAAGTTTTTTTTTTTATTGCTTTCATTTCCAAAGAGCTCTCTGTCATCTGGAAAACAAACACTGCAATTCTGAGCCGAACTGAGGTTTTCCGTCTCATATACTTCACTGCAAAACCCTGTCAAATGCATATTTCCATTCATTCAGACCCATAAAAAGATCTGTATACGGGAGGCAGCCTAGTTCAGTGAGGGCAACAACACTTGGAACTGAAAGTTTCTATTTTGTTTCACACGTAATCTTTAAAGCTTTCAATTACACTTACCTTCATAATACAGCGATTATGAACACGTCTCACATTTTCTCATACAGCTGAACGGAAACTTCAGAGTTAATATATAAAAAACAAAAGAAAAGCAAACCTCTCTGAGAGTATTCATACAACAAAGATCATCAAATAGAATATTTACTTTACTTGAAATGGCATTAGAGGTGATGGCAGCTACTCCTGGCCACACTGTGATCAATCCTAGGGTTATATCAATAAAATAATTTCATATTTTCATTTCCTTCTTTTGAACAACAACACATTGTGCTGGGCCAGGTGTGAACAGAGTGTTTACCGTTAAAGGGTGGCCTGTTTGATATGGTTTAAAATTTCACGTTGTACAGGAGGACAGTCCCGATCCCCAATGTAACAAAATAGCATTAAAAAGTTGAGGACATTGATATAAACCGGTTTGGCACTGAAGTTGCAGAACATTTTCAAAGCAGCCGTTTTCAGTTAAAATGAACAAGTAGACAAAATGTTTATGACAATGCAGTGATAGTTTAACCATCTACGAAAGAATGCTGTGTATCTATATCAACATGTTCCTGCTGTAAAAACAACCAATGACAAAATGTAAAACCAGAAAGATAGGAAGTGGTTCAGACCATTAGAAAACAGTATAAAATGACATCCTTAAAAAGAGGTTTCAGAGTTGAGAGTAAAAATGCCAAAAATGCAGTCTCTGATGCAGTCTAAACCAGCGGACATGTCACCATTAAAGCATTAAAAAGCACCAAATGTGCATGGACACATGTACAAATGTCCCAGATATGCGTAGAAAAGAAAAGCAAAGAGTCCGGAGGGAGGGGACAGGACGGGCGGATGCCACCCGAAGGAGACAGCGTATGGAAAGAAGGTGAGCCGACTCAGTGAGGATGGGGCTCTTTGCTGTTCAGGACACGAGCGCGACTCGAGGGGAGCGTGGCGCTGCGGATTACCTCCATCCACCTGCAGGCAGAGAAAAGCTTTTTAATCTTCAAACATCTGAGATGCAACAAAACTGCAAACAACTTTTTTTTAAATGGGAGTGAGGCGATGTACCTCTCAAAAGTGTATTCGCTCTCTGATCGGAAATAATAGACGTGGGACTTGAAATGCAGTTTGAAGACGTAGTCTTTGTGGATGTTTTCAGACTCGGAGGGGATGGTTACTGAGTAACCCAGCAGTGGAAGGCTGGCCAGAGGATAATCATCCTAAGGAGAGGTGAGAAAAAGAAGTAAAGATTTTGTGTTGTAGATAATCACACAGATAATATAAGATAAAACACAGAAAACTCTGAAAAGACAGAAAATCTGACATTATCCTTATTCCGTTTCATGGGGCAGTGGTGTCGCAACAGGTTAAGCCCCTGGGCTACTGATCAGAAGGTCAGAGGATTGAACCCCCAATGCGGCCACTGTTGGGCCCTTGAGCAAGGCCCTTAACCCCTGACTGCTCCCCGGGCGCTGCACCTCGGCAGCCCACTGCTCCTAGTATGTATAGTTAAAGGTTAACTTTGAATAGGATGGGTCAAATGCAGAGAAGGAATTTCCCCAAGGGGATCAATAAAAGTTTGATTATTATGATTATTATATTATTGATCTCTCCTGGGGTTTCCCTTTCTGTAAAACTTAAGCCATAAAGGATGGAGGAGTAAAACAGCTTCAAATGAATCATTTCACATAGCAAGAGGTTGAAATAAAATGCCTATAAAACCTTCATAAAACTCAGCATTAAGTCCATCTGTGCCTGACAAGTACTGTTTAGTATCAACCTAAAACTTATATTAATTCACCAACACTTAATGGCTTGCACAGATCCTCATTTTGTTGGTCTGTGGCCTGTGAGAGGTGCAATTACGAAAAAAAATGTCATCATGTTTTCCATTAAATCTGGCTTAAACTGAGAGAGTTGCTCATAGAAAACCTGTTGGTCTATACTTTTATGAAGAAAGTTTTGTTGTTACTAGTTTATTTTTAGGATAGCTTTGGTGTAGGTCATGGTCACGGCATCGCATTTTTATCCATTTTGTAACCAGCATCATTAAATTTACACAGCTGCTTTTAGTAAAAACTGCAAAGCTCAACTGCCGTCTTCTAATTTCAATTGAAGTATGCTTCTTAAAGATGTATTTCCTGCCAGTTTTCTCTATATTTTTGGTGCAGAGGAGGTCAGGAAATTCTTTAGGGCGTATGTACCCATGTGGTGTGTACTCTTGCTACTTGCTCGCCCCATTGGAAGTATGTTTAACTTGCTGCATAGCTGTACACCTCAGTGTAAACTCAGCGGCATATCTTACCACAACTTTTAAACTAACAAAGTGTTTAGCTCCACACACCTGCTGTATAAAATCTGTAGGCCTTATATATGATTTGTGCTGAATTTAAGAGCATTTTTCTCAACGTCTGTATTCCAAAAGCAGCCACCCAATATTTTTCTGAGGTATGAAGCGAGTTGAAAAACCTGCATGGGAAAGTGTGTTCAGCTCTAATATTGCACAGAGATTTGATATTCTACGCTGAGCTGTGATGCTTTTAAGCCCTGAGGAGGGAAAACACTTTGACTGGCGCAGCGTGAGGATGGTGGTGTGTTCACTGGACAAACAAGCAGGACTTGGAGAGTGTTTGTTCGTCACCTGGTGAGACTTGTAGAAAAACAGGCTGAAGTTGGTGAAGACCACCCAGAGCTTCTGCCAGCCATTGCTGTTCTTGAACTTCCTCAGTAGATTTCCTGATAGCTGATTCTATAAAGAAAAAAAACAGCAAATTTGAGTCTGAAGCTAGATAAAGTCACACACATAACACTGAAAGATCTATAGTACAATACTACTAATTTAACTACTACTTCTATAAATCTACTGTTGCTAAGAGCTGTGTCTGTCTTGTATTTCATTCTCTGAAATATTGATTCCCAACCATATTTGTCTGACGTACTCTCACTGCTCTTCAGATGAGTCAGATACGCATCTCTTCATTATCTTCAAATGCATTAGCTTGAATTACTTCGACCCATTTGAAAGACGGTTTCACTTTCTTTTATCCCATATGAACACTGAAACAGGTTTTGCTTTCTGTAATGACTCCTTCCATCAATACTGGATATTAAAAGATATATTCCTAACCTGCTTCAAGTGTTTCTGTCCTGATTCTGTGCATAAATATATCACAACGTTTTTATGAATATAAGGCTTTGGCAGTCAGAGTTAGTCAAATCAAATGGGTATCTCCCAAAGTTAGTCTTTTCAGTGAGAAAAAAAATCAGTGTTTCCTTGTTAAGTTGTGGTAGAGGGATTGTAACACACAAAACATATTTCACTGAAGGAAAAAACTAACTTTGGAAGATACCCTCTTGATTTATTTAGCTTCAGTCTGCTAAAGCTGAGAAATA
>OMNN01098372.1:33174-45609 GCA_900302755.1 Chromis chromis
AGCTGAGAAATAGCATCAACTTAACTTTAGAAGGTGTTTTTGCACAGACTGAGGACTCCTTTATATTTAAATCCCAGTAGGATTTAAATATAGGAGTAAGAAGAGAAGGAATGATTCCAGAAATTTAAAAAAAAAGTTCAACCTTTGATTGATAACAAATTTGAACATGTGGGAACCAAATCTTGAGAAGTTAATATTGTTGCAATAAAGAGAATAATTTGTTGATATGCATGTGCAGTGTCTCTTTTCTGATGCTGTACTTTCTATTTAAAACTATTTGAGTAGATGAAAATGAATTTATCATGTTTGATAATTATTTTGACTTCTCTGCTTGCTTTGTGATTAGTTTACATGGATGCAGTGTTCAAATGCTCAGCCGTAACTGTGAAAATAAATACAGTGCATTAAAGATGCCATTTTCAAGTATTTGTGTCTTTATTTTGTCTTAATGACAAATGTGTGAGTATGTTTTTAATTATTGCTACCATTTATGTGAACATGTACCTCCTGACAACTGCATGCACAGCTGGGAATCACTGCTTTATAAGAATAATTAAGACAACAATTTGTATAATTTTTTGGCCCCACTTAATTATATTGTATTTAATTATCACCATATATTAAATTTTGGATTGTCGGTCTCTATAAAGCCAATCAATATGTAAGTATGAGGCACTGCTGTAACCGTAGCTCCGTTTTTGCTCTATAAAATGTGCCTCCTGTGGTGCAGTTGAAGTAAACACATACACAGGGCCTCTCCTGTCTGCCTGGCTCCTTTACCTCTAGACTCCTGCAGGATTCACTAAAGGAGAGGCTCTGAACACGGTACCAGCAGATAACAGACAGAGGCACTGGTCCCTGGCCACTCGGGGGCCCCACCGGGGGGCCCTTATTCTCACTGACTGGACTAGGCTCCTCTACCGCGGAGGAATGCACAGACGTATGGGGAGAAGAGAAAGAAAGAGAAAGACAGAGAGAAAAAAAACAGACAGGGAGGGAAGGAGGGACAGAAACACAGAGACTGAGTAGGTGAAACACAGGCATGCAGTGACAGGGGTTAACACGCAGGCCGACGGAGTGTCCAGGCAAAGGCTGTGAAGAGGACATTGTTACAACTACAGAGGAAGAGCAGAACTAGATCAGGACGCAGCTGGGTCATAGGGAGGCTACGATCCGTTCTGTTAATGTGAGACGAGGACGTTTAGCACATCTACGTACTGCTCTCTCTATTTATAGACTTTAAGTGCCAGGAAGGGAGAAAAAGGACAGAACCACACAGGAAAGCCACAGTTTCAGATCAGGACATCACGCTGGCTGCTGAGCCAAAGGAGGGAAAGGTGGGAACAGTAACCTCACTGAGGCTGTAGATACAGAGAATAAACAGCCCTAACAATGATTGATGCAAAATTCCCAATGCCCATTTACAGTTTTGAACATTTTTTAATGGAAGATTGGTGGATTTTAAAAGTTTTCTAAAGAGTAAATCAGTTTAAAGGTGCCCTGAGGAGATTTTATCCTCTAGTAGCAGCACAAGGGAGCCATGACTTTGGTTTCATGCTATTCTGTTGATTGACAGTTGGTGGTGCTAACTTAACAATGCACCAACAAAGACAGACAATGCACAATTAAAACATTTTAAAGTGGTTTTAATCTATAATTTTATAATTCATGTAATAATTAATGCTATAATGATGAATTTAATAATTTTACACTTACAACCAGGTGTTTAGCTATCTACTCATCTGCAACTATACAGTTTTGGTTCACTTTCATCATTCTTATAGTAAATTTTTCTGCAAAAAGCTCTAAAATCCCATAGTACACCACCTGCTCAGCACTAAGGATTAAATACCATTTAGCATTTAAAGAGGCAGGTATTTCCTTCAGGAGTTAGTAACCAAATTTATAGCTAAAAGAAGAGTGAATGATGATCTTCACTCATCAAGTGGACACAAACATGAATCCAAATGAAGGATAGTTTTGCTCTGCAACTGCTAGATGTGTAAATAAATCAAGTCAACTTTGCAAATCTTTTATGTGGAGAGAAATACATTTGAACATATTTGTTAGAAGTCGAGGACACCTATTAATTTTTGCAGGTGTGAGCATAGCATTTTTTTCTTTTTACAAGAAAACCACACAGTGCACCTTTAAAAGGACTCGGCCAAATTTTATGTCACTACGCACCCAAAAGCTTTGATTTGAACCCTACAGATTTTCTTTTATTTGCTTTCTAATCTGACTTTACTGATTTTTGATTTCACTTTTCTTTAATTTAGAAAAATAAGCAATGAAAAAAGTTCATTGGCTTTTTAAATTTTTTTTTTATATATATATACAATGGTGAACCACCGAATCAGTAAAAGTGTATACAAGTTAACTGTTGTATGAAACAGTTCAGGTTCAGTGCAACACAGGAGGTTACTGTTCCCACTGAGAGGTCATCAAAGTGCATTCAGAAACAGCACAGACTGAGAAACAGAAAAAGAAAACAGCGAGGCAGGAGGGGGGCAGGTCTGAGGTTTTGGCCGATACCTCCACAGCTATGCTAAAGTCCACCATGGACACACTGGTGTTCCTGTGCCAGCACACGTGCACCATGGTGTTACCACGGTGAGGAGCAGGCCTCTCCAGCGAGGTGTGCGGAGCTGTCATGTCGTCCTCGGACTCTGCCTCCACCGAGGAGTCCTCCGGGCATTCTGGGAAAGTCAGGAGGTTGTTACTGCTAGACAATGAGCAGGGTGATGGGGGAGAGAGAGGCGCTAAAACACAGACAGTGTCAGATCACTCACAAAAACAAAAAAGTGCATCTGGGATTTCAGTCGGTGTGGATTTTACTCGTATGTACTTTCTGACAGTTACTGTTTTTTCGCTGCTTCTTTTTCACATTTTGTCAGACAAGGAACAAGGTAAACTTTTCACACTCGGCTGTGTGTTTACGTTGTAACTTACTGTTGTCCGTCAGGTTGGTGGTCAGCAGGTCAGATGAAGGTCCGTTGCTGGTTTTGGCCATTTCTATCGCCATCTTTATGTCTTCCATCCACTTCTCCATCTCTGTTAATGAACTAGAACGAAAAGCACACAAATGGATAAAATGATGAGACACAAGTTGCAGCAGGGTGAGAGAGTCGTGCTAACAAGAATATCACAAGCCTGATCTTGGTAAGTCGAGGTGTCCTGCCAATTTTTTCCTTTAACCAACACTAAGACACCATCTGCTCATTGATGGAAAATGAATCAGCAAATAAAAAATGGAAATATCAAAGTTGATTTCTTGAAATCACATTCATTCTTGGTGATACAGAACTTACACTTTATGACTGATAAATATGTGTTTGCTTCACCTCTATGCACCGTCCTTTACTGGCAGCATCTTTTTTGGATGTAAATAAAAAGAATCACCAAAATGTGCAACAGTTTGTAGTATTTTTTTAGCCTCTCCTCTGCTGTCCTCCTCTCATAATGCAACCTGAGGGTAAAGCAGTAGACTCAGTGTAGTCTAAGAAGGCAGAGAGACCTCAAATCAGTGACTCTGCTCATAAAGCTTAATTGCTGTGAGCTCACTGTAACTAAAGGTGACCTAGATGAGCATATGAATGTTTTTGTTTTTTTTTAAATAAACTCTTCTTGTCTCTCCTCTACAAGATGGTAGCTGGACAAGCCGACTTTGTTTATAGAGATTTTAGTGAGTTCTTGACAGTCGAGGCAGCCAAAATGACACCTTTGCCACTAATGTATACACCGATCAGCCACAACATTATGACCACTGACAGGTGAAGTGAATAACATTGATCATATTGGTACTATGTGGTGTTCTGCTGGAAAACCTTGGATTTTGGCATCCGTGTTGATGAGACTTAGACACCCAAATAAACATTGTCCCAGAACAAGAACACTCCCTTGTGCAAATGGTAATCCCAAATGTCACTGGCCTACCCCTGCAGGAAAATGCACCCCACCACATGGCAACAACATCAAACAATCAGGAACATCTTGAGGAACATGACAATGGCCTAAGATAATTTGACCTCCAAACTTCCTAGACCCCATTCTGATCAAGCATCAAAAGGATACAGTGGAACAAGTTGGATTGACAGAGGCCCCACTGCACAACCCAGAGTACCCAAAGGATCCACTGCCAATGTCCTGGTGCCACACCCCACAGGACACCCTGAGAGGTCCTCTTGTCCATGCCCAATGGTTCAGAGCATTTTTGACCACATAAGGGGGACCAACACAATATTAGGCAGGTGGTCATAGAAAATAATGCACACAGCCACTTTGAGTTAACTTTATGTCCAAAGCGACTGTGTTCTGACAACCACCGGCCTTACCTTGCTGCCACGACCACCGACTGTCGTCCAACCAGTGTGAAGGCGTGAGGAACACCCCACTCATCCTCACTCTCTCTGATCTGCAAGAGGAACACAGAGACACAGAAAAGACATTACAGAGCAGCGGTATCTAGGACAGCTAGGACCAAAATAGACAAGGGAGGGAGAGAAGAAGGAGAGTGAGTGAGGATGAAAAGGAAACAAGAGAGAAGGACGAGTGTAGCCATCCTGGAAGTCTGTGTGATGACTGTGTGTTGGGGCAGATGCTTAAAAGGCCGCAGTTCAGCTGTTTAAAGGCAGCTTATTTCCAGTAATGATAATGTGGTGACAGAAGCTTGAATGCTTGGTGTTGGGTTAGTGAGAGACACAGCACTTACTGTCATGCCGTGGAGCGGCAGCTGCCCGTGCACTTTGAATTGATTGGTCGCCGTCATCCCTCGACTCGTGTACAAAATGACGTCATTAAACTATCAGGGGAGAGAGATACAAAAAAAATGTAAATAAACAGTCTTTTAGACAAATGATGGTGAGTCTGCATGCTGTTTATATTACTAAACCAAATATATAAAATCCAATAGATATAATTCTAACAAGGCATAAACATGTCATAACAGCTATATGGGTAAATCAGAAACTTTAACACTGCAGTAGAAAAATGTTAAAGACAGAAAATCCACAAAGAAATGATAAATATTCTAATTCTAATGCTCCACCATACATACTAGAGGTGGGAAGTACCTCATGATACAAAACTATCAAGACATGATACTCATAGCAAGACAATCATCTATGATACATCAATATATGTATATTTATGTGTAGCCGAAGAAGAAAAAAATGCCCCTAAAAAGGCAGAAAGCAGGAACTATATATGTATTTACTGCAATGTGGTGTGAGTGTGTTTCTGCATTATCATTATTCAATTTTAATAATGTGCCATTGCAGTTAATTTGTTTTCTGATTTGCTTTCCTCCCAGCTGCCCGCAATTTACCTAGTGTAATTTTCTTCGTCTTCACTGCAGATTGGTTAACTTCTGGTCACATTTATTTTATTAGCACCACCATGAGTAGACATGAAGTCAGTCAAATCATGGAAATCCTTTAAGAGTGAATAGATTTTTCAACAAAATAGAGATATTTTGCACCAGTATGTCAATAATGTATCGCAAGGAGTGACACGATTTACTGTCTAATCTATATTTCGTCCCACCCATAATACATACTTGCCTGTTTTGATCTCCATGTTTATAATATTTAAGCAACCAATCCACATGTGTAAAACACTAATACTATCAAAGTTCAAAGCAAAGAGTGTTCTTTTTTGCTACAAGAACTTTTCTGCATTTGTACTTCATCTGCCAACACCATCTGAGTAATGCTTAGCTGAAGAGGATAAAAGCAGGGTTGTTTTTCTGCTGAGATCACTCGGCTAAATAATTAGATTAGTGACATAAACTGAAGAAAGTGGGGGTGTTACCAGGAAAAACATTCGTTGCTGTAGGCCTTTTCCAGACAGTTTGCTGAGGCAGCCTAACCTGATGAACTCCTGAGAAGAAAAAAAGGAAACATATCATTCTGTAGACAATGCACTGTATATGGAGTCTGTTTTTAATTAAATGTAATATAATGTAGTTGTGGGAAAGTTAAAGAATTTAAATAGTTTTCCTGTCAATTCTGAACTCACCCGACCAGGAGCAACAAGATTGTCAACGCCAAGCAAATCCTTCTTCAGCTCCAGCAGCTTCTGGAAGTTCTCCATCTTGACTAGGCTTCCCTGGAGCTGCTCCACCACCTCAGACACGTCCGCCAGAGCAGCTACAGACCAACCACAGGTAAGAGGTCATTGAAAATCCACAGTTAAATCATTTTTGCTGTGCTTCTCTGAACTGTGGCCCGAGCGTGGTACCTCTGCAGTCCCTGAAGTCCACGTGAGTAGCTGGGTAGTGTTTGCACAGGCGCTCCAGGATCTGCTTGTAGTGTACGAGGCGGTGAAGAGGCCGCAGGATGAAGACGTTGAGGGGGATGTAGCAGACCTTCTGTAGCTCAAAGTCCCTGCAGAGACCCTCCAGCTTACGGGATGCTTTACACGCCTTCTCCAGCTCTAGCAGAACTTCCGACTGCTTGTTCAGGTTTGTTGTCAGCGGCTGCAGACACAGTTGTGATATGTGAGCAGCGATGCATTCATGTAATTAAAGATTAATGAGGGTTTCACGTAAAGTCACACCTCACCTTCAAACCTTGGAGGTTCTTCAACATGACATCTCCAATGCGTTGGTAGTCCCCTTTAATGTGTGCATTGGAGCGTCCTTCCCTGAAATAGAGAAACATCAGCAGGTTTTAACTGTGAATTGTGGTGGATATATTGTAGGAGTCAAACCTTTGTTTTTGGAGCATCTCAGATTTTAATTTGCAAAACAGTATCTTATTTAAAATCACTCTGTGAAACATATTTTTTTCAATAAGTCATTTAAACTGCTTTTCCTTTTTTTTTATCATTACCACTTCAGTATTTTTATTGTAAGCTTTTTATAACCCTTAACCTTATATATAATCCTATAATTTAGTGAATAGATGTTTACATGCATGTGTAAAATCCATATCTGACCTACATATCTTCTACACTGTCATTTTTTCCCCGTTTTTGCCCCTTCAAAGCACTTCCAATCATTCAGTCTCCTTGAGCTACATGAATAGATATTATTATTATCACAATGGACAGTAAATTAATTGATTAAACTATATTTAAGCAATTAAAACTCATTGATTCTTGAAAAATTCCAATGAAGTCAGTATTGGCTCTTTAAACTTTTACAGATCCACCAGCAGGTGTCTCCCTTGAGCATAAGATTCCTCACACATGATACAGACTAATGGGCTGCCATTACTGGACTTAGAATATTTATTAATTTGGTAGAAGCTTTTAGCAGTGACTTGAGGGAAGCATAACTCAGTCTGTAAAACACATCCTACCTCATCTCTGACAGACAGCTTTCTAATTACATCCACAACACCAAAGGCGCACATATCAACTATAATATTTGAATATGCAACAGCCATAAAAGAGACACGTGTAATGCTGGATAATTTGCATACACATTTGAATGTGGCTCTTATCAGCAGAGTGAAGCACAATATCACTTTCGGCTTTAATTTGGGAGTTCTAACGACTGTGACTGCCCACCATAGACTTTGAAATAAAAAAAGAACAGTCTGCAGTTAATGGCCGTAAATTTTAATCTTGACGGGCTTTATGCATCACTGTCTCCATGTCTGAGTGTGTGTGCGTGTGTGTGACAGAGAGAGTTTCAGTGTGTGCTACATAAAGCACAACATCATTAAGGAGATCAGACAGCAGAAAGCCACGGGCAAGAAAAGGCCGGCTACGGTGCAGCATGACTGTTGCCATGGAGACGGTAGCTCCGCAGGTCATCTGAAGGGACTGGGTCGACCTCTCGGGCTAAATGCCAACAAATCCCATTTTTTTTAAAACCGGGGCAGCAGTTGTGATAAATTGGACCGGAACCAAACTAACACATTGCCGGGCTTGTTCTTAACCCCGCAGGGGAATATGTGGACCAAAGTCTGCTCTTACCACAGCGCCAGCCTCTGCTCCACCTCCCTGAGAAAACCTGTGTGGAACTTGTGCAGAGGCTCGAAGATGGAGAGGATGGTGTTCTTCAAGGAGTCTGGGGTCGCCTCATCTTGTCCTACAGCACTCTGGAAAGACTGAGAATACAGATACACGCATACAGTATAGTTTACACATAAGAGAATTCTACTGTAAAACATATATCACACAGAAGTATGACCCCTGGCCATCTTTCATGCAAAGTTGCAAACCAGAGAGGAAATCCTTTAGTCACACTAAAACCATTTTTTCCCCAGAACGTTTTCTTATCTAAATGGTACGACAGAGTGTTGTATGCTGTGAAGATTGTAAAGTCCCTCGAGGCAAATTTGTAATTTGTGATTTTGGACTGAAGAAGAAGAAAAGACTACTATAATACCACAGTTATTAAAAGAGTTACCACAGGGATTTTCCAGAGTGTTCCCCTGTTTGTAACAGTTAAAGCAGCCATGTAATAAACAATGGAAGCATCAGGTAAGTAGAGAAATTAAGCATTAAACTGTGATGCAAATGTCTCCTGATGACAACTTGTAGTAAGTTGTTAAGTAAAAAGTTATCCTTTCTCACAAAATGCAGTCTGGCTTGTTCAAGATCATAGAATCTTGTGTTAAAGCAGTTTTTTCCCCAGAGTCTCTTAATGCATCTCTTAAATCCCTTAATAGGCCGAGGATGAATAGAAGAATCAATAGTCAGTCATTCTTAACGCTATTGCTTCATTAAGTGAGATTGGATTCAAACGTCGCATGTTGTGTGTTTGTTTACAGCGGTCGGGAAAAAGAGCTTTATTTAGCTGACGCGATGGGAAAGGGAAGTGGAGTTTTTTTTGGAAAAAGCAAGTGTTTTTCAGAAGGGCTCAGAGAAGAAGCAGCAGCTGTTGTTCAGATGACTTCACCCTCAACAGCAGCAGCAGCGGCGGCAGCAGGCAGTGCATGGGAAGAGAGGCAGCGCACACACACACACAGCTGAAAAAAGAACAAGGACACAAGCCAACCCAAATATTTATGAGATGTGTGAAAGGCTTCTCTGAAAATTGCGAGACGAGAGAAGCTGGTGCTTTCAAAGCTGCCAGGGAGAAGGAGTGATGCACTTTCTCCACGTGCCGAATCAGACAACAGCGGTGCTTCAGTACGGCCTCATAAGAGCATCCTCCTTGTTTGCAGCTGAAGGAGCTGCGCTGCACATTTAATATCCTGTTTTCTGCCGCGTTTACTTTGAGATATTATCAGATGAAACGCTGTCCATGTGCGTGTACCCAGCCAATGAAATCTGACTGAAGCAGGGAGTCACATGCAGAGGGAACATGAGGCTAAACCCATCCATCTCTTTAAAAAAAGACAAACACGGTTTAGTATTCACGGGCTTGAATGAGACAGACAAATGCATTTCAGAGTGCGGGGAATGAATAAAAAATGAAATCGCATCTGCCAAAATATCCCTGTGTCAATGCCCGACTTTGTGTTTTGGCGGGCGCTCTGCGATGGAGCAGCTAACCGGAATAATCAATGTTTTCTCCCCAGAGGACAGGCGCAGCAGAAAACAAACAGTAGGGCAGCGTGTTGGCGAGCGGCGCATCCCTGTCCTTACCACAGTCACCACCTCCAGGTCCTTCAGATACGTCCTCTCTGTGGTCAGCAGCTCCTTGGCGATGAAGTAGGCTCGATCTGTTGGAAACCTCTGCAAAGCAGTCACAAGAGAGAGAGAGAAGATAGTGAACAAAAACAACTCAATGATGAGCAAGTCCAACAGCGTGTTCGGTGTCTCATCATCTGTACTGCCTGTCTAACCCATTTTACAGGAAAATACTCCACTTCAGTCCCAGTGGGGATTTATTTAGGACAGGTCCGATGCTATTTTTGAGTACATGACAGCAGCTTTGAAGCATAACTGCAGAATCAAAATCTTAGAAAACAGAGCAACTTATTGAAGTGATTCTCGTTGACAAACCTTCCTCCGAACTTCATCTTCATCGTCAGTGCGAACGCTGCAGGCGTCATTGAGCAGCGGGCTGGTGAGAGGGGAAGGCTGTCGGCCGTCCGGACTGTGACTGCACAGCTCCAGTGACTTCTGACCGTTGACCATCGCATGGGATTGTCCAGAGGAGGCAGACAGGTGAGGACTGTTGGAAACCACACCTGCATGGATCCATGCAGGGATCGCAATGAGAGAAGAAAAAGTTAGTTTTCAGTGATTCAATTATGCATGATAACACAACAAATCTTGGGAAAACATTCTCAGCATTTGCATTCACCTACTTCAGCTCTCAGATGGGTGGAGTTTGGTACACTATGAATAATAATAGTAATAATCTGCATTGCTCATTCTGTATGTGAGGATCTTCTGATTTTCTCTGTATTATTGTACTGTTAAATCTTGAGAAAAACACATTTGAATCACCTTGAACTCTACAAAAATGACATATTTCACTATCTTTTGACATTTTCAGAATGAAAAAGTAATTGATAAATCATCTAATCGGCCTTTTAATGATAATGGAAATACAGCTCTGCATAAAAGTCAAATTCCAAAGACGTGAACGTGGTGACATTTTGGTACCAATTAAACTTTCCAGCAAATCGATTCATAACATCCAACATGTTCACCCAGTGGGCAACTATACGAGCCATACCAAACTCCTTTAGTCATTCACAGAAGCTGTTCGACCCACAATCAGAGCCTTCTTCTGCCGCACAATAAAACATACTGAGGTGTAGCTGGGGGGGATGGGATCTGTCTGGAGAAATTGAAAAGTCAGCTGTGACTCACTTTACAGCCCAGACAGCTCTGGCAGCCTTTTGTACCACGTCAATCAATACACAAGCTGAGACACATACTGCAGGATGATCAAGTGGAACGGCTTACTTAGTGTCATCTGCGCTGACAATGTTTACTTAGCTTACTTACTATGTTTTAGCTGCAACTTGCCCACCTCCCTCTGCTGTTTCCTGGTGTGTCGGCACAAACACACCAGTGTAACGCACCGGCAGCGACATTTAATCTAAACACTACTAAGGGAAAGACAGACAAACGTGTCTACAAGAGTGCTACAAATGAGTGTGGGTAAGATACATATATATATATATATATATGTACACTACAATGTACCATCTACAATGAGCACCAGACTTAGAGTGAACATCACCTGCTAAGGTCTCAAAAAGTAGATTTGGAAAGTCTCACTTTATTGCCTTTATTGACTCTAGTATAACATATATACATTGTGAAATTATTATAAATCGTGAGAAATGCAGCATAACAAGGCCAAAGCCCAGTGAACATCTAGAGGGACACTGTGAGTGAATGAAGGACAGACTGAGAGAGCGACAGATCAGAAGTGAAGAAAAAGAAGTGTGAGTTCATGCATGATTTTCTAAGCCTTAACTAAAAATAATATAAAAATAGGTTTTTGAATAAACAGCTTATTGTTCTGATTCTGTTACTGCTGAGCTGAAAACGTCATAAGTTGGTAATAAGGAAATATACATTATGCAGGAAATGACCACAAATCAGTTTTACATAAAATTTACTTTGTGACACTGTGCGTTGTAAAAAATACTGTATATTAATACACTGTTAGTTACAGACTTAACATCACATTCTCCAATCTGCTACTGCATAATACTATTATGGAATCACAGTGAATGAATGAGAGCGCTACCTGTATATTACAGTACATACAGCAGAGTACATGCAGAGAGCAGCCAGGCCAGAACAGCATGATGTGCACCACGCCACGGTCCTGGTTTAGCGCAGCATGCATTGGAAACACACCCTGAAGGACACCAGTGGTTGAGAAAACACACACACACACAAGTCTTTCCCACAGACCTGGGACTTTGCATTGATGCAACACACAGTTTTGTGTTATATGGGTGAGAGTTTAACAATGAAAATGCAGAATATTTTGTTAGCTGACACTTATTCCAGGTCTATGGGAGAGCTTTGTGCACCAGAGAAGGCTCCCTGATCCTGCAATGATCCAGTAACTCCCAAGAAGTGATGATACTGATCAATTCTTGTAGCTTTGCTCATTTATCCTAAAAAGGTAGATTTAAATAGATATTGACAGAAGCGACTACTGCTCCTCAAACATACAAATAAGACCACCATATCTCCCTCCAGATATGTTTTTTAATGCCAGTGCTAAAACTGTCTGGGAGCACTGCAAAAAGCA
Source organism: Chromis chromis (assembly GCA_900302755.1). Lineage (NCBI taxonomy): Eukaryota > Metazoa > Chordata > Actinopteri > Pomacentridae > Chromis > Chromis chromis. The sequence goes on from OMNN01098372.1 coordinate 45,308, forward strand.
GCCGACTGTGATGGATGAGCCGAGAGACTCTGCGCTTTGAGGTGTTGCCCTTAAACTGCCTTTCACACATACAGTACGCACACATACACAGATTCGAAACCTGCCTCCATTTTCCTGTTTATTCCCAAGCTCCTGTCATCCATAACTCGATGTTCTCTCTCCTCTGGAATAATTAACAGCTAGCTGGATCACTGCAGGAAAAAGGGGAACCCAGACGCTGGTAATCTTGCTTTTTTTCTATTTTACACCCCACATAGTGAGTGACAGAACAGGTTTACATGCAGCCACAGTCGGGGGGGGGG
>OMNN01098373.1:4235-14952 GCA_900302755.1 Chromis chromis
CCCCCTCCACAGAGATTTTAGTAAAATAACCGGCACAAAATTTTTACCCATTTGTTTTTTTAATTGGGGTTTCATTTATTTAAGCATAACAGACATTTTTGTTGAGCTGATGGTCAGAAATAACAAGAAACACGCAGCCTTGCTTCCTTTACTGCATGTAGACTTGCTGTTGAAAAGGCCCAGGGAAGCCTTGACAGTCAAAAAAAATACAGAATAACACCAGCGTTTGCATGTAAAGCACTGAAACCTGGTTGAAACTCCAAGCTTATTTTATCTATTTGTGCGTAATATAATCAGGGCCTCATCCTTCCTAACACAGACTGACCTCATCAGTGTCACTTTCCAGCTCCATCACAACCTCTTTTCCACAGATCCCACCTATAAATCCAGGAGACTTTACCTCCTGAATTATAATGTAATGCAACAATCTGTGCTCTAATTTAAACAGAGGAGGAGGTCTAATGCTGACTTCAAATCTCGCTATATTTGGGCTCCAAAGAGCAAGCACCATAAATTGCATAAAAGAACGTGTGTAAACGAATATGAAACGCTCTCTTCGGCAGGCCAACGATCGCTGTGTTTTCACATTCCATCTCATTTTGGTGTTTTCTCTCATACCTTTTCACGCTCTTCCCCGAGGCCATAAAACAGTACTTTTACATATATTACCTTTTGATTAATGAAGCTGTATTCATTATTCTGCCCTATTGCTAATTAGAAAATGCACCCTGCTTAATGATATACAGTTGGAATAATACTTGCCCAGGAGGCACGCCATCACATCAGGTTTCGTGCGCTCCCGGTATACGAGCCTTTTTTACCCCATAGATCCACACGTGTCTCCTTCTTCCCCCGGTCTCGGCTCGTCCATTAGCAAAAGAGTCACGGCGAGCGCTGGGTGTCATTGTTTTTGTTCTGGCATAATGAGGCCTGTTTTCTCCGGGGAGTTGTTGCTGAGGGTTGATGAGGTGTGCGAGCGCCGAGTCAGTCTTAATCAGGAGATCTGTGAGGGAGCACATGAGTGTGTGTGTGGTGTTGATTGATTTCGTATTGTGCACGAGGATATCTTCATCTTGTCTTTTGCTCTACGGCTGCTAAAGAAAACTTGTAGTATCAGCTGCTTCCACTGAGCAGGGAAACACTCCTCTGCTTCTCCTGTCAGGACCAAAAACAGCTCGTGGTAGTGACAACCATCCATATCACACAGGCAGCCCCGGCCTGTACTAATGCAGGCGTATTCCCTGGGCTGCAGCCTCACTGTGTTAATGGCTGGAGGGGGTGTGATGGAGGCCTGGAGGGGCTGCCGATGGGTCACGACATATTGGTGACAAGGTAACACCAACTTTTGAACTGACATGTCATTTGTCCTCTTTGGCCAACCAGCCCACTGACACTTATTTTAATCTTTTATAGTGACTTTTTTTCCTTTTTCAGTTGCCTATATATTTCATGTGGAATAGGATTTATACTTCATTTATCTGTGTGTAGCATTTTAAATGTAATAAAGCCAATAACGTACATAATACTCTTCAGTTTCTTTTTGACATTTGCAAATGAGTGTTCATGTTCTCTGTTGTATATTAGAATTAAGTTGAGTTTTTCCTTCCCGAAGAAGGAGGGTCATAAAGGGCAGGTGATGCCTCGGACTGATCCATTGGCCTCATCAACTGTTGGACTCTTTATTAGACTGTTTACTTACAGCATTTCTTGTTTATCAATTCAATGAGCTCTGTAAAGCACTGTGAGACAACTGTGTTGTGATATTGGGCTATACAAATAAATTGAATTGAATTAAGTGCCATTATAGAGCCAGTCCAGTTCTTTAAATACAGTCTGAAGTGAGGACTGAATCGTTTTTCCTTGAGAAATGTTTGAACAAAAGTTTTAATGAAATGTTTTCCAAGAACAAAAATGTGGTAAATTCATTTGACAATGCAACATCCAACAGAGACACTGACATGGAATGATTGATTTACATATCTAAGCACATAAACAATATTCTAAATAAAGATTTCGTACAACAAATAATTCTCAGATTGGCTCTTACAACCATAATTAACCCTTTAAGACCCTTTATTTTGATTACTAAAAGGTAAGAAAATGTCCTGTGAGTGCTGGTGCCCATTTTTTCAGAAGAAACTTTCAATATCTGGCAGTTATTTACTATTTACTGCCTATTATAAGAGTTACGGTAATTTTATGGTAATTTCATCCAGCGGATTCCTGGGGGGGCACGAATGAAATTACCGTAATGACACCATATTGGCTGTAAAGCGCAACGTCATTGCCATTACGGTCATTACGGTAATTTCCTTCGTGCCCCCCCCCCAGGAATCCGCTGGATGAAATTACCGTAAAATTACCGTAATGACACAATATTGGCTGTAAAGCGCAACGCCTCAGCTTTCAAAAACCGTTAGATTTTTTTCCGATAGCACAAATGGTGACGCACTAGGACTTAAAGGGTTAAGGAGAGTGAGAGCTACATGGGACGTATCCTTGATGAATGAATATGACCACTATGTCATCCACTAGACCTGTTTTTGATGAGCAAACTGCACAAAGACAAGAAATTCAGTCCTATTGATGTTTTACTACATTATCGGCTGCAGTTATTACATTTTAAAAGGATCTTTTTAATTCTAGCCCGTTAACGTAATAACTTATTACATTATTGGCTTGTGTGCTTCATTAGCTTTAATATCTACCTCTACAACAGGCTGCTAACAACGTATATTTAGTGAGGTGCTTTATAATTTAGGCTGTATCTGCTGCTTACATGTGAATATTAATATTTTACAGGTGAAATATATGAAAAGATCATACATTTTAATGCATTTGATGAATTAAATTACCCAATAGTATTGATTTAGCCACATACACAAACTGAAATATTGCTACCTTTAAATACTTTGATCCACATTCCTGCCACTGCTTTTGTTCTTTAATCTGATTCAAAGTTATGCATTAAACTAACATCTCAGTACTTTCCTCTCAGCCTCATGTCACGCAGAGATACATACACAAGCACCTGTAAAACTACCGTAGCAAAAATTAATCTTCTGGTAGCAGGAAAACAGAGGGCATGGGTAAGAGAGATTTATCTTTGGTTTCATTTGACCCTGAAATAAGGCCAGTGGAAAAGGCTGTAGGAACCGCGGGAGGTAGATAAGGCGAGGTCTGCTCTCTGGAGTCCACACAGAGAAAAGGCCAAAGGTTATTAAGGAAAAAAAGAAACTCAGAGTAGTGCCAAGGAGCCGTTAACACTTCTCACCTACTTTTTGTGGCTCAGAGGTCAGCATTTTCTGAGATTACTACTTCTTATTTTCTCTTTTACGCTCTCTCCGAGCACCATTACAGCCCAGCACACGGCCATTAGAGATCAACAGCCCATACGGTTGTAATAGCGCCTTCACATAGCTCTAGGGTCTACAGCCCTCTCTGTGTGCTGTATGATCCTGCTGCTCAAGTTCTCACCGAGGTCAAGTAGGTATTGAGGTTGGGCTGCAGGACTGTGTTACATCCATGTTTCCAGGCTCTGATTAAATAATAAAGATCATGTGAGGCTTTATTGATCCTCGTGGGGGTTAGTCGTGCTGTCACCTACACCCCAAACACGTTTCTGTTTTAGCTTATATATGATATAGTGTTGTTGGAATTACTGGATTGGAAAAACCAAGGCTCAAACAAGTTTGGAGGAAATTATAGCATCGTTAAGCAGGTTATTTTTATTTTATTTTCACTGAATCAGGCCTTTTATTCTGGAGAATGGTTCATTACTCCTGCATCTTCATCAGGGTCAAAGTGGACAAAGACAGCTTTGATTGACAGACTGCTCCAACCTCGATGTTGTACAAAAAAATCCTGCTTCATGCACATGTATTTTAGCTCTTCACTAGCTTTTTTTTAGTAAATGTCGCACCAAAAATTTGCCTCATGTTGTTGCTGGATGTCAAATATAATCTAGCAAGGCAGATTCCAGGAAAACAGACATGCAAAGCCAAAGAAACGTGCATGATTACAGGTAGAATACAGAATATTTAACAGAAAAGCTTCACGTTATAGCAGAAAAGAAAAAGAAAGAAACTCCCCTTTGCTATATTATTTGATTTTACTTTGAACTGCAATGTTGAGAACCACAAAATAGGAAAGCGTCTGCATGTGAATTATCTAAATATGTAAGTTAATCTGTTAAATATGTCTGTAACTGGGCTGCACGGTGACTCAGTGGTTAGCACCGTCGCCTCATAGCTAGAAGATCCCCGGTTTGCGTCCCGGTTAGGACGCCTGGGATCTTTCTTTGTGGAGTTTGCATGTTCTCCCTGTGCAGCGTGGGTTCTCACCAGGTTCTCCAGCTTCCTCCCACAGTCCAAAAACATGCTGAGGTTAATTGATGATTCTAAATTGTCCGTAGGTGTGAATGAGAGTGTGCCTGGTTGTTTGTCCATTGTTACCGTGTTTCCACCGACCTGGTGCGAGTGCTGGTTCAGAGCTAGTGCCTGACTAAGCACCGGTTCTTTGTGTTTCCACGACCTGAGCACCGACTCCAGGTGCTAAAAACTGGAGCTTAGCAAGAACCAACTCTTTGCTGGGCCAGAGCTAAGAACCGAGTATGTCAGGGGCTGGGGACGGGGTTAAGGTGACCGGTGATCAGCTGTGAGGAGGGACACAGAAGTGATTATATCTGTCCTTTTTCTCCAGGACGTCTCTGGTCTGATCAGATGTATTGGAATGAATCCCGGGACACACGGAAGTTTTGCACAAACACACTGTTGCGCTGAAATTCGGTACAATTGTGTCGCTGATATGCGGAAGTGCCAGTGGTGGGCAACGCGGACCTTATTAACATCTTTATAAAGATGTTTATCTTTATGAAGGTGAACATAGATATTATCATCAACTTATTGTGTTTGTTTAACCGCTATGTAATCGATACAAGCTTAGACGGCTTCTGGTGACGTATTGGTGTGGCTCCAACTTGGCTCCTGGCCAGTGGAAACGCAAACTGGTTCTTAGGAGGAACGGAGTTTGAACCAACAAAGCTCCGAACGAGCACTAGCACCAGGTTGGTGGAAACACGGTATGTGTAGCCCTTCGATGGACTGGAGACCTGTCCAGGGTGTCCCCTGCCTTCGCCCTAAGTCGGCTGGGATAGACTCCAGCCCCCCCGCGACCCTGCAGAGGATTAAGCGGTGTATAGATGATGGATGGATGGATGGTTTTGTTTGCAATTTATTTTGAATATGTGACGTTCATGTGTGTATAATAAAGGAAACTATTTGATTCCTTGTCAGAAAAACAGGCACCATACTACGCATAAAGTAGTAAAACTGTGGTTCAGCTTCTGTAATCGGTTTCTAAAAGAAAGTCATATCTATATATTGCACTGGTCAATTTGTTCTCCATCAAATCAAGCTGTGTGTTTAACCTCTGACCACTTCCCGGTCAGAGCTGCCCATTTGTCAGTCCTTAAAACCAGTGTGTGGGTTCGTCTCTCTCCGTCTGTCCGTTCCCTCAGTGTTACACGCTTCCCCTTTTCAATACGGTCATCTCAACAGCCTAAGAGACCGACCTTGAGGGCGTGTCCACTGACCCCTGTGGTTTGCATTAAGTGTTCCATCTGTTCTTCTGTCAGCCGGAGCATTGTTTTGATGACATTTAATGCATATAGTGTCGAACATGCTGTGAATTAGCAGCACTGAAATTATAGTTTGTTTGCTTCATCAAGCTCTAATGCAGACAATGCCCACTGGAAATGTTTCTATTTACTTGTATGTGGAGTTTGAAAGCGACTTGAAGAAACTTTGGTGGAGAAGTCTTGAACTCAATAGTGCAGCAAGAAATAGCCGCTTAAATACAGAACAATGGATTTAACCAATGTATTTTTTCTACATGTTCTCATTTTACTGATATGCCAGAAAGAATACCAACTAACTAATGAAGTATTAGATCCCATCTTGGTCCTTCTTGCTCCACAGACTGTTCTAAGATTCTCCCTCAAGGTTATCAAATGGTTGCATTCTCACCCAAGATGCAAGTGAATGTTAACAAATTGCAGTGGCCTCCTTTTTTTTCCCTCTCTTGCTTTTCACCCTTTCCTTCCCTCTCCTGCTTTCTCGACCCGCTCTGTCCTAACCTGTGCCTATCTGTGTCCATGTGTGCTGCATCCAGGTATCAGGAGGAGTACAGTATGGACTCAACCAATGCCCAGTAAGTCCTTTGGCAGCATCATGCTTGCATGGCATGAATTGTGTCTGCAGTGAAAAGACCACTGATTGTAAAGAGAGCACTTCTGAAGCACCGTTCACTTTGGATTTTGCATATGTGGACAGAATGTGTTTTGACAGTTCATTACCTGCAAACTTGGTCGATTGTTTTAATAATAATAATGCAGACGTGTAATTTTTGGCTACCTTTTCAACAATTGTTGTGACAAAGACATTCATCCATATTTGAATCTATACTTTTGCCAGATTGGTCGTGCTGCAATAAATGGTGAAAAGGAAGCTTGAGTGTTTTGATGAACCTTACTCCTGGTGTGTTATGTCCTCTGACTGAATGTGCACGCCAGTTTTCACCCCTCCAGTATTGTCGATCTGGGCTTGAAACATCCAATCATGCGAGCAGAGATGAGAGGAAATCTAGAGAAGCTACACCCCTGAAGCTAATATTAATGAAACAGGTGCTGAAAACATCAACATGTAAATCGTTTGTGCTGTACTTACTGCATACGCTGCATGCTGCCGAGTCATGAAAACATTTATACCACAGTTTCAGCTGGTGTGATAATTGGAGTGAAGATCTTTGCTGCATTCACTTTTGGGAAACGGCTAAATCCTCCGTGACACCCGAAGGTGTTAAGATGTGCCGATGAAAGCTGTGAACCATCAGTAACGTCTGCTTTAAACGAATGTGGGATTGGTGAAATTAATTCTCTTAAAATCTTGTGTCAGGTTTTTGTTCGTATGTCCGATTTTGACTGAATTGTTGTGCTCAGGCTGTGTGGTGATGAGTATTTGTACATGACAAGTGCAAAGTGGTAGATCTTGAGCGTGCAGACTGTGTGGGCATCTCCAAGCGCACCTGCTATTTTGGGGAATCATATCACTGATCTCATAGCTGTGAAGTAGCGACACCAATCACATCACAGAAAACAGCTGAACAACTGGAAAGAGGCTTCTTCAGTAAATAAATCATTGTCTGAATGGTGCAAACAGCACAACCTGAACCTCAATTTGCAGTCAGAGGGAGATGGTGTTGGGTTGTATTGAACCTATACAGTGATAGCAGAAATAGATGATGTAAATGTATGCTGATGAATTTGATTCAATGGAAGCATCATTCTGAGTTAATTCAGTTTTATTTCACCTGTTTCTTACATCATAAATGGTCACATCTGTACTGAGGGCATGTGGATAGGAACTAATGTGATGGTGCATGTCTGGTAGGACACATTAAGAGGACGGAATCTAGTGTAAACGTAGGGGCTGAGTGAGCCATAGACATATATACATAGACGTCGCACAAGATTGATGAACCACTGTAATCAAGCATCTTTCACATAAACAGCAAAGTCATGACAGGCTAGTTTTGAATGGGGCTGTTTTGTAGCAGCTGGGCGCCATTTGTACATGACTTAATAAAGGTAAACTCAAATTTATCAACATGAGTCCTGCTATCTGGGCTTATCATGGCTTGACAGATGGCTAGGGGACTTTAATTAAACCGAAGGAGATTTTTCACACTGTATAAAGCAGCTGTGGACACTGATCCCACATGCTCCCTTAAAGGGAATCGTGGGATTGTTGGGATTCTCTTAATATAATATTGTAAGGTCTCCTTACTTAATGAAGTGCTCTGAGATGACTTGAGTTGTAAATTGGCACAATGTAAAAAAAACTGAATCCAATTAAATGGAAACTGACATCAGATATTTTTACTAATTAACAGAGCAATGCAGACAGATTCATTTATGTTCCCACTTCACAAACACAATTAACATGTTTATTACATGCCGATTTAAGCTCATCTAGTCAACAGGGACTGATTAATTATTATAGTAATGGTATATTTATTTATGTCATTGCTGTGCATCTGCTCCAAGTATTTTGTTTGCTGTCGATACAATGGGAGCGTACCTATGTTCCCCGGGTCCTATGTTCCCCGCTTTGTATGTGACCGGGGAACATAGGACCCTTTTTATGAAAAACGGGGAACATAGGACCCTTTTTAAATAAAAGGGTCCTATGTTCCCTGATGGGGCAACATAGGACCTGGGGAACATAGGGATGACCCCGATACAATCACCAAAGTGGCAGCACATTGAAAACAGAAGTGGTTCTGAAATTTCTAGGATCAGCATAAAGTCTAAGAGACATTTTCAGTAAAATACCAACAGCTGACTTTGCACCGCCTCATTTGAATGAACCGCCCACATGTGCAACGTGAACTTTGCACCTGGCAGCAAAAATACCACCGAGATCGATCAATCAATCAACTTTTATTTGTAAAGCGCTTAATAACATCAACAGACATTTTGAAGCGCTTTCACAAGGATAGAAAAGATGAAACCCAACAGAACCCTTTCCAAAGCAAGCAGAAGCAACAGTGGCGGGGAAAAACTCCCTCATGAGGAAGAAAAGTTCTCAAAAAACTGCCTCTATAGGAAGAAAATCCGGGCGGACCCAAGACTCTGAAAAGGGCGGCCATTCGTCTTGACCGGTTGGGTGGAAAAGAGAAATACAAAAGAGATAGGACAGGGAGAGGAAAAGAGAAGAGAGAGAGAGAGAGAGAGAGAGAGAGAGAGAGTGGCAGACAGGCCAGATAGAGTCGACATGAGACTGTGACAATCATCTATAAAGTTCAATAACATGTATTTCCAGATGTGCAGTTTGAATATCAATAGTCCTTTAAATACTAAAAAAGTCTATTGGTCTGACGATGATCATATGTCAGTATGGAGATTAGGGCCATGCTTCTGAGGTGGGGTCGCGGTCCTTAGGTGGGGTCGCGGTCCTGAGGTGGGGTCATGGTGCCAGGATCGTCATGGCCGGGGTCTGTGACTCCTGGATTCTTGTCCTCTCGTCTGGCTTCCCACCTGTCAGGGAGAAACAGAGACGGCGGCAGTATCTTTGCAAGAACAGAGATGCACAAAGGAATTTCACATTTGGGAAATAACAGATTATTGAAGTTACTTGTGCTGGTTATTGAGCTGTCGCGAATAATTAGGCCCTGTGATTAATCCTCTGGACAATTAGTCATGAAGATATTTCAGCAAGAAACAAACATGTCAACCTGCTGGTGATGCTAGAGGTAAAGTTGTGAGATCACCATGTTGGCACAAAATGAGTCCATCCAATCCATCTTGAATCTCAACAAGAAGACAGACCGACATTTCCATCACTAGAGCCGTGCCACTAGCAAAACTTAAAGGTCCCATATGGTTAAAAATCAATTTGTGTTTAATTTGTGTTCAAGTTAATTCTGTCATTCCTCAAGCCTCCCCCTCCCCACAAGCAGATTACTAGCTAATGAGCCATTCCAAAAGAGCATCTGCCTCTCAATCTGCCAGCTTTGTTTACTTTCTCCAGCCACTGCTGTAACTCTAAAATGTCTCGGCCACCAGCTAAACACACCAAATGTTCTGCTGTTGGCTGCAAGAGTGAAAACAAGACTCTTAATGCACTCCCAGCATCCGTGGAAATGAAGATCCAGTAAAATTACTTTTATTTTTCATGGAATTGTCACCGCATCAATAGAAAAACCCTTTGCGCATTGTGCAGCTAATGTGGCTAACATTACCATTAGCGCTGATCGTAAACCAACATTTCAGAGCTGTATAAAAACTTCAATGCTGTAGAACTATCAGACAAGATGGGAACTCAAAGTGCTATTTGAAACCAATTAACAAGGACTGGATTAGTCACTGTGGTTTCAGGGCACCTGTTGTACTACAGAGCAGCCTAAACTTGACCAGTTTTTACTTCTGTTTACTTCTCTCCTGCTTTCCGTGCTCACATATACTGCATTTTATTACAGCTGAATTCCTAATAAAGCTGTTCTCATTTACATAATTCCCTGGTTTTGTTGGCAGACAGTAGAACAAATATGAAATAGTGACGCAACCAGTTAAGATTATGTGTTAACCAACAGTCACTTCTGAGCCATGTCCAAGCTACTGCTCTCCATTGCTAAAATAATGATTTTATAACCCCAAAGTTGTTTAATAAACTCACCATACAAATTACTTAAAAACAATGGTTGTGCCTTAAATTTGATGGTATTTCCATGTAAAATGATCGCCCGGAGAGAAAGTTAGAAACGATAGAAGATCCTAGCCACTTACACTAACTCACATCTTTGTCTGCTGCCGTGTGGTCCACCAGTTTGCTCTGCGCTGTCTGTCAATCACAGATGCAGAGAGTCTCCTTCCTGAAGGGGGCGTGGACAGCAACAAGTCATTTAAAGCTTTAGACACCGAAGCAGCCTGTTTAGAACTGGGCTAAAACCACGGTTTAGACCAGTGGTTCTCAACTGGTGGGTCGGGACCCAAAAGTGGGTCGCGAAGCCATTTTTAGAGGGTCGCAGAAGCATGCCCCCCCCCAAAAAAAAGTAGTGGTATAAAGTCTTTTATTTTAAAGGACGTGTTTCTTATGACACAGTTTGCTTTCAATAGCAGGATATTTAGTGGTGGTGACACCAGTAGTTGTCCACTATT
>OMNN01098374.1:1606-17546 GCA_900302755.1 Chromis chromis
ATAAGAAACCTTTTTCCTACCATCACTGTCAAATCCTCGACAAATATAGTTTACTAAATTTCTCAAATTTTAAATTATTTAAATCTTCCTGCTTGATCTAAAATAGGGGTCTCAAACTGTGGTCCTCGAGGGCCACTATCCTGCATGTTTTAGATGTTTCCCTCTTCCAACACACCTGATTCAAATGATCAGGATCATTATCAGGCTTCTGTAGAGCTTGATGATGAGCTGATCATTTGAATCAGGCGTGTTGGAAGAGGGAAACATCTAAAACATGCAGGATAGTGGCCTTCGAGGACCAGGATTGGGCACCCCTGCTTTACAGTAACCCTAATATGTTGTATTGGATTTAAGTCAGTCAACATACTTGGCTTTGTATCATCATCGTGCTGAAGTTTCTACAGACTTGAAGTCATCTTGCCAGACAGTGTTTTGCTTCACCCACAGACGTTAATGGTGCATCTCTAATGCCATCAACACCCTTTGCACTCATGCAGCCCCATATCATCACACTCCCACCTCCGTGCTTCACTGTCAGGACTATGCATTGGTGTTAATGCATCAAATAACCCCAAACATGCTAGACGCCATTTGAGCCAAACACATTTATCTTTGCCTCATCTGACCAAAGAACGTGCTGCCGATCTATCAGACTTCTTTTTATGTTCTTTGGCAAACCTCTTGAAGCCTCTTGGATGAGAGGTGAAACGTCTTCGAGAAAGTCAAGCAAGCCCAGATGCTACGATTGAAACTAGGATAACCAAGACCTGGATGACTGAGAACCTTCACAGACACGTTCTTTAGAAAAGTTTCATCTTGCTGTTTTATAACAAACAGCAAGCAAATGTGTTTTTCTTGGATTCTGTCCATAGAGGTTGACATTATGCACCATCCTTCATAATGCATGTGCAATGTGTCTGAATCATTGGATAGAGCTAAACTGTACAAATAGCTCACTGTCTGAGGTGTCATTTTAGGAGGACGACCATTGCAGCTCTGATTAATGGTACTATGGCTCCTTCTATACCTCCTGATTAGTGCTGCAACTGTGTTTCCACTCATTTTACTTGCTCACCAATCTTCCTGTGTCGTTTTCTATCTTTGTAAAGTCTCACAATCAGATTTCCCAGTTCCTCTGGCAATTCTTTTCAATGTGGAAAATAGATAGACACAGCCCATATAGGTAGTAGTAAGTTCTGGTGTTCACAGCTCATTTTACAACCATATTCATACAGTTTGGCTGATTGAAATCACAGGTGTACTCAATATTGTTTCAGTGATGTGTGTGTCAGTGATCACAGGTTTATTCAGTTCAGTCTTTTTGTATTTGTTTTTGATTGCTCATAGTAGGAAATGCTGTACTTAATACAAGTTTGAATCATTTGACATTTAAGTGATATTGCACACGTCTGGATTGCACTATATTCTGTAATCTGAATATATACTTGATAAACTTTCATCTCTTGTTGTACGCTATCACTAAACAATATCCACACAATTCACGCTTTAAGAAAGGCACTAACATGTTTGTGCGTGCAGGTGTTTCACTGCCTGTCTGAGAGTAGTGCGTGTGTTAATCCACAAACACACAATGGCTGCGTAAGCCGAGGAAGAAGCACTTGTGCGCAGGATATCGAATGACGCTTGTTTTTCCTCACGCTGGCTGGATAGTCCAGAAGAGAGACGAGCAGAGGGCAGACATAAGAACAACAATAGCTGAAGTTGAAGGAACTGAACTGGTTGTGCTGTTTAAGAACAACATTCCCAGTCTGGTCTTCATCAGTCAAAGCTCTGGCTGCTAACATGTCCGTCTCACGTCCATTAACATTAGTGATTATACACTTGGCTGCAGAGCATGAACGGCACTGCTCTGATGATGCAGAGCAACAATGTTGTGACCTTTATGTTGAATAGGCTCCTATCAGTCACACAGTGATATAAACATGCAAGGATGTATGTTCATCCTCCTGTTTCAACATCCTCTGTTCCATAGAAAAACACTCAGAGTTGTACATAATCATAGTCTGCATTGGGTGTCAGTTATTAACATTGTTGTGTGAAGATGGAAAATAATCTCAAACAGCATTAAACCTGACACTAAAATAGAAACAACACATTAATTGGTTTGTATTACATCAATAAATAATGCTAACTGAAGGATAAAGCTTGCGGTAAATACACTACATTGCCAAAAGTATTGGGACGTCTGCCTTCGCACACACATGAACTTTAATGACATCCCGTTGTTACGATCCCCGCTTCAGCCCCTGTCTGTTTCCCTCCTTCATCTTTCTCTCTCTCTTTTTCTCCCTTCATCTTTCTTTCTCTCTTTCTCCCTCTCTTCTTCTCCCTATCTCTCTCCCTCTCGCTCTGCCTTGCTTGCCCTCTCCCTCTCTCCCTCACCATCAGCCCATTCCTGCCTGCAGTCTCCTTGATTGCTGATTGGAGACAGCTGCTGTGAACAGCTCACCTGAACACAATCATTCACTCTCCATAAAACTCCGTCATCCACTCTTCGCCAGACCATCAAACCATGCAACCCTGTTTCCCTGCCGGTCTCTATCTCAGCCTGCCCACTCTTCCCGAGCCGCCACCACCAGAACCCCCTGTTTCAACGACACAATGTCTGCCCGGATCCTGCCCCCAGCCAGCCTATACCTGTCTCCTGTCTGCCTTCCCTCAGCTTGCCTGCCCCTCTAGTTAGTTTCCTAGTCTGTGAGTATATCCATTTGGTTCATTTTGCTTTAGTTTGTTTGTATCTGTTTCCCTTGATCCCGTTTTGCTTGTTAATTAGAGGAGTTCCTTAGTTTTTGTAGTTTGGCTCATTTATTGTATTAAGTCTGGTTTCTCTGTTGTGTTTTCCCCTCAGTTTAGTTTCCTCTTCCGGTGTAGGTTTCAGTTGCAGTCCATTTTCTTTGTCCCTGTTTTGTTTGATAGTTTTAGTGTTCTAAATCTGTTTCATTAGATCTTCTTCAGTTGATAATTGTAATGTATTTATAAATGTATTTCTTAGGTTTTATAGTTTGCCCCTTTTTTCTATATTAGGTTTGATTTGCTCCTGTTTATTCTCTGTTTGTTTCTCCCATTCTTGCCATTCGTTTGGTTTTAGTTGTCTTTGCTTAAATAAATCATTTTGAAAATTCAGTCAGTCTCTGCCTGCTCTTGTGTCTGCGCCTGGGTTCTCAGCCACCCCTCATAACACCCGTTCTTAATCCGTAGGGTTTAATAAGGAGTTGGCCCACCCTTTGCAGCTATAACAGCCTCAACTCTTCTGGGAAAGCTTTCCACAAGGTTTAGGAGTGTGTTTATGGAAATTTCAGACCATTCTTCTAGAAGTGTATTTGTGAGGTCGGGTACTGATGTTGGACCAGAAGGCCTGGCTCTCAGTCTCCGCTCTAATTCATCCTAAAGGTGTTCTATCAGGTTGAGGTCAGGACTCTGTGCAGCCCAGTCAAGTTCCTCCACACCAAACTGGCTCATCCATGTCTTTACTGACCTTGCTTTGTGCACTGGTTGGCAGTCATGTTGGAACAGGAAGGGGCCATCCCCAAACTGTTCCACAAAGTTGGGAGCATGAAATTGTCCAAAATGTCTTGGTATGCTGAAGCATTAAGAGTTCCTTTAACTGGAACTAAGGTTGATTTTATACCCCTGTAGTGATGGAAGTGATTGGAACACCTGAATTCGATGTATATGGAGGGGTGTCCCAATACTTTAGGCAATATAGTGTATATAGAGAGGAGTCTTGCAAATAGTCGAGCCTGGTGTTTCTTAATTATGAACAAACAATAAAGATGTTAAATAGGAATCGCATATAAATTTTTTTTTTTTTTGTTTGTTTGTTTGTCAATCCCATTTATTCAGCAATTAAATATACATAAATATTTCTAGCTTTATCTTATATTTGACTTAATTTCTCATTTTTAAGTCCATGTACAGTAGATTTGCTACTTACTCTGACTTTGTGGAGCTGTTCTTTGCTTTCTGACCAAAAAAAGTGACTCAGACTTGTATGGAAACTGTCAGCATGGATTAAAGGACAAAATATGATATGAATAAATATTACTATTGGGGAAACTGGAGTTTGAGAAGAAACATACGCCACCCATTCAAGTTTTTTACTTTTTTTTTTATATTTTCACTTGAAGAAATAAAAATGTAGCCTTCAGCTTATCTTTTCCAGCTATGATTAGTCTTTTTTGTCACATTTAATCAGTCTTTATTGCCTTCTGTCAAGTTTCAGGCTTTTTACTACAAAAGAAATCACACAAATAACCTTTTGTGCATTTATGACTTCAGACAAGTGAAAAACTCAGTAATACCGGAAAAGAAAACATTTATTTATAAACCAAAGGAGAATGAGGTGACAGAGGGATGTAGAACTTATCTAGGCGATATTAAAGCTCTGAAAGCAACCTGGGCTAAATATCTATTCAGTGATAAAGAACTAAACTTCCTTTTTGGGCTTTTAAAGTTAAGGTCAGTCACAATTTTCTCCCTTTAATCAGATCTAAGATGTGGTTTTCTTTCAGTGTCCTTTTGACTCAACTCCTCCACTTACTCACATCTGATAAAAACGGATCCGAGTTCAAACTGAGTAAAGTCTAAACAAACATGAGTCCGCTGGAATCCAGAGATTTTCCAGCACAATGCATCGTTTTTCCCAGATGTTACCAGATCTGATAAACACAGACGAGAATAGACGGATAAACACGAGACGCACCAGAGGCTGAAAATGAATTTTAATGGTTACCCAGAAAAAAGTATATTATTCATTTGTCTGTATTTACATTTGAGTTTACATCAGAAAACTGGAGCTGGAAGACGACGCACACCATCAGAGGGCTGAGAAGCTCTAACATTTGGCAAACAAAAAGCTCCTTTGTATTGTTTTATCTCTAAAACCTTTTGGAGGACAGAACATTAAAAGGAACGTCAAAGGCAGGACACTCTTTAATTATTTCACTTTGTTTAGTCTCTCAGATTCTTGAACAAGAGCGTACTTAGACCAAAATAGTGAACAGTTTGTTTTAAAGAATCTCTGTTGTTTGGGGTGTGCTTGAAGTAGCGTCAGTCTGCCAATTAAACACATTTGAAAACTGAAAAATAATCGTTTGGCAGCTACAGTCCTACAAAATCAGCTCAGATAAGATCCACACAGGAGAATAGTTTAAAATCCTGAGGAGAAAAAAAAGGAAAAATCGGTTCTCTAGTGTCGGAGAACATAAATCGTCAAATGTCTCTGATGATTCTCCTGAAATGTTTTTGTCCTCCGTCTTTTACCGATCAGGTCTTTGGAGGCAGAAGACTTTGGCCTGGTTGTCTCCTGAAGCAGTTACTGCGAGAGACGCCTCCCTGAGGACAGAAAGGAGTATTGAAGTTAACTCAAACAGGCAGGTAAGGAAAATTTCAGTATACTGGGTGAATTTTTAGAAGCACATTTTTATTGTGTTTCTAAATAATCTACATAAAGGGAAAGAAAAAGTTCATATGTTTCATGGTAATTCATAAAGAAATGGAAATCTGGCCTCACTTTGAGCATAAAAAACCCAACATTTTGAGTAGTTTGCTGTCAGGTAAAAGAAAACCAGATCATGTTTTGTCTTCTATTCTTTCTATTAGTGTTTCATTTGTAAAAAACAAACGTGTGACATTGTGCTTTCACAACCAGCAAAGTGAAAATAAACCACAAACCACGGCGTCTGCAGGGGGAAAGGTTAGCCCTCTGACCTCCAAGCAGTTTCTGGGCATTTTTGTTTGCTCCTGTCACAATTCTACTTACTGTGGGATGATATTTCACTGCAATATAAAATCATGCACCTCTATGGAAACGGCACAACTATTGCTAGTAGTAGAGAAAACCCAGAAATGTATTTTATGACACTGCCTGCAGAGTCGCTCGTGGCTTCATGGTAGCGCCAAGGTGTGCAGAATAGAGGTGGGAATCACAGGGTACCTCATGATACGATACTGATACTATCGATACTATCACATGATACAGCGATAATCGATATATAGCAAGACAATCACATAACGATACATCACGATATCTATAACTGAAAAATACAAAATGCCTGTAAAAAGGTTAAGTTCAGTATTTATTTATTTACTACAATTTGGTGTCACTTTGTGGATTTGACACAAATGTGGATGAACCACTGAATAACCACGCTTTGTACTTAAACGTAGATGGGGCGTCTCTTACGGTAGCGTTGCTGTCCTCCATTATACCTGTACAAACTCTTCTTGGGCCAATTCATTTCCGCTCAAGTCTCCTTCATTCACGTGATAAACGCCACCGTGTGGAGTCATTAAGTAGTGACGCTGGGGAAATGGCAGCTGGCAGGGGGATCTGGCAGGGTTTAGAGTGCCTTATTAGATTAATTAAAGGATCCATATTTGGCGCCATTGTATCGATACTCATCACATATGGAGGGACGACGATATATTGCTGTATCGATATTTTTGTCCCACCGCTAACCATCATGCATTACAATGAAGGAGAATGACGACAGACAAGAGAGCCAGTTAGTTCCTTCAGTGCGACATGATGTTTACTTTGTACATTATGGTTCTTATTGACAGGAAAAGATAAGCCTGTAATAATCCCACAGTGGGAAAATTTGCAACAGGAAATGAAATAGTGCAAACGTCTAGGGAACATCAGTAGGAAATTAATTTTAAAAAAGCAAAAAAAACATGCAAAGTTGATATACAGATTCTCAATCAGTTCCGCTACTTGCTAGAAAATACCAAGAGGGCAAATTCCAAACTCAACGCTTCAAAATGGTGGCACACAACCCAAAAGGTGATGTTATGGTGGCTGCATCCATCTTTTATATACAGTCTATAGCAGAACAACCAAAGAGCTCTGCAGGCATATACATGTGCACAATATCCTGAGCTGCTTTGCATCTTAAAGAATTACCAGACTTCCTGCTGTTGTAAAGTAGCTCATCATTATCTTCATATTGGAACCGTTAGGTCTGAATCCTCTTTTCAATTCTGACAGTGGGTTATTTAGTGCTTTTTACAGCTCTGCTTTAATATCCGTTTTAATTAAGCGACCTTGCTTATTAACATTATAATGGATTCTGTCTGAGCTAAAACTCCTAAATGGTATTTAATGTTTTCAAACAAGTTGTTCAACAGTGCATTAAAACCATTTTCACAGCAGTCAAAGAGAAGATCTCAATGCGAGTTGTTTTTTTGTGTGCAGGCCGGTAATAGCTTTGCATTCATGCTGCTATTTATCCATTAATCCTCTGACAGACAGTCAGGCACCTAAAGGACAGAATCACCCACAGTATCATCCTCCTCTGCTCTTCGTCTTTCATTTAAACCTTCTATTCTCTCTCCTCTGCTACTTCCTTTTGACGCAGATTTATTCTTTTTTAATCCGCCCTCTATTTATTCTGGAGGTTTTCGAGTTTCCGAACGGTTTATGCGCAGCCAGCCGGACACAAATAGTCTGAAAAAAGAGATTTTGGTGGGAGTGAGAAGTTTACAAGGAGCTTGGACGCTCCTACACTGCTTTCTTTTTGGGATTTTTCATCTATTCTTCACTCACTGACGTCTGTTTTTTGTTGTTGTTGTTGTTTTTAACAACACAACCGTGGCCAGAAGGAGAGAGGACTCACGAATGTCTTCCATGCAGTATGATACAATTACAGTGCTGTAAATCATAAAGAACCAAGGAAAAAACAAAAGTGTTGATTATTTCTTTGACAAAAATGGAAAAAAAAAACCTGCAATTAACATGTTGCTTAGGTGGTTTACTGATAAAACTCACATTTTGCATTTTCCACAGGACACCTGCAGACCTCTGTGGAAACAGCAACATCTAACTGTAACGGAATCATCCATGCTCGATATATCGCTCCGCTCTTATTCTGAAAACCCAACCGGAAACTGTGTACTGCCGGCGGTCAAAACTACAATGCGCGCGGACTTTATTATTGTTAGCATGGTTAGCATCTTCGTCGTTAGCCTTGCGCTCATTCATTCTCACAAATAAAGCTATAACTCCTCTCAACTCATTAGTTAGCCAGAACTCTTATCCCTGTTTGTGATTCTATCTACCGTTGCTTGTTTCTCACTTTTAGAAGACAGTTTTATAACTCGTTTTCAACATTTTTAGCGCTACGTCGCCGTACTAAGCTAGCACTCGTTACAACGACTCACTCGTCTTCATTCATTTAAATCACTCTATGTCACAGTCACAGTCTAAGGCTTATACATGTTATATCAGTTTCATATTTCCTTCTGGTTATGATTTCTGAGCATCTTACCTGTAGAAATAATGACAAAACATATCAGTCTTAACGTCTGTGTTGCTCCGTGTCACACGTACTGTCTGACGTCTCACTCTATTAGTGACTGGCGTCCGCTATTGACGTCTAATGCACACAGCTCCACCTACTGGCCAGATACTGCCACTATGAATCCAGATTTTAAATGGGGGGCAAGATATTTTAATCAAGTCTTTTAAATCATGTCTTTGAAAACATTTTAATCATGTCTCTGAAAACACAAACGCACCTTTCTTCATCTACTACTACATTACCCATAAGCCACCGCGCTTAAAGGAGCAGGCTCAGGCCGGTAACACAGCTCATTTCCACCCATATTGGGATTTCCATGAGCTGCGTTTTCTCATTGGTAATCCAGAACATCACCAAAATTTAATCATCTGTTCCTTGTCCGATTATCAACATTTCCTGAAAATGTCATTAAAATCCATTCATAACTTTTCAAGGTATCTTGCTAACAAACAAAACAAACAGATAAATGCCGGCAAAAACATAACATCCTTGGTGGAAGTAATAATAAAATAACATTTTCCCAAATACCCATAGGTGTTACCATCACACAGCCTGCAGTTCTGCTGAAAAGTTCCTGAATTTTTGTCACATAACTGTTGGTTGAATCTGAGTCAGTAATGGCTTCACACTTCTGTTCAGTAGTGCAACATTTATTTTTTACTTTTTTACAGAGAGAATTTTTAAATAAGACAAGTCGATTAAAGTGATTTTGATTAAATATCATGATTTGAACCTTTGATTTAGTGAGGTTTTCAGAATGAACAGGGACTGTGGGAAACTGATTTTACAGTTTCTGTTTCTGATAAATGGTGTAATTCTGGTGATTTTTGTGAAACGTGCCTTTTTTCTTTTTTAAATTCCTCGTTTCTGGCACGTGGACAACAATACCTCTGATCAAATCTCATTCAGTGTGACATGACTGCTACCTAAACACACATATACACACAGCAACACACAAAAGAAGGCACCACCATCTGCTTTTTTCTTTTTACACATGATTGCAGCCGAGTAAATGCAGACACACGGAGAGTAACTAAATTTAAAGTCTGTTGTCAGATCGGATTTGCCTGCTTCATCCTAACCAGACTTTCTCTTTCTCTGTAGATGCTGCAGCCCCAGTTTAAACCCCACAGCATCCAGCAGGTGTTGCTGAGGCTCTTCCAGGTATTTTATTTTATTATTAATTCATCTTTCCATTACCGCGCCGCTTCGATATCAGCCAAGTCATTACTTCACAATCTTGGGCCAAAGGCTGAGTGGAACAGATTGTCTTTATTACACATTATCTGTGACCTGTATATCTTATTTTCTCCCCATTCTGACTGTAAACGCAGCGCTTCACATCAGGCTGTATGTTTAAATATCTCAGTCTGGCTCCCTGAGGGCAGAAGTGCTTCATGTATTTTTCATGCAGGTTCTCATAAAGAATTCACTCTAGTACTGCGAGCAGGATGTATTTTCACAGTTAGGTCTGAGCTGCAGGTTAGGTTGTTTTATGTGTCTTGCTGTTCTAGTGTCTCATTTCATTTCCTCTCCAGCTTGAATCCAGTCTGCTTGATTTGAGTGTGGTTGTTCTTATCGCAGGTGATTCCCGGAAGGTCGCCGTACGGTTCGTGGGATCCGGGACGCTGCCTGCGATGCGCCGTGGTGGGAAACTCGGGAAACCTCCGCGGGGCCGGATATGGAGCGACCATCGACGGACACAACTACATCATGAGGTGAGAGGGACGGAGGCAGAGACGAGCAGAGGGGATGCATTAGATAAGAGCAAGGAATTAAATTAGATCCCAAGATGAAGACTGGAAGTAGAAGAGGAGGAGGGAGGAGAGGGTTCATGTGAGGAAAACTCTATACCTCCACCGTTAAAGTTCCACTGTCATCTAGATTTTGTGTGCACTTACAAAGAAGACCGCAGATGTGAGCGTCAGATACTAAATTTAATCTCACTGTTGAATCATCTCCAGGTGTTTTCGCTTTTATTTTCCTCACTGTGGGCTCATTTTTACTGCAATATAAAGTCCTGCACCTCTGTGGAAACAGCACAAGCATGACTAGAAGTAGAGAGAACTATAATGCTATAAATCATATAAAAAAGTTGAATTTCTTTCATGATTTATTTTACAAAAATTGAAAATCCCTGGAATGTACATGTTGTTTAGGTAGTTTATTCACTCTGACTTCACTGATATTCATTAACCCTCTGAACCCCCAAATTTCTGGGCATTATTTTGCTCCCGTCACATTTTTAATCACTGTGGCTCATTTTTCACTGCAATATAAAGTCCTGCACCTCAATGTAAACAGCACAGCCATGACTAGAAGTAGTGAGAACTAAAACGTATCTTTTGTGCAGTATAATAAAGTTATAATGCTATAAAACATTAAAAACTAAAAGTACATTTTTTTTGACAATTTATCTTACAAAAATTGAAAAAAAGGAATTAACATATCGTTTAGGTGGTTTATTTACTCATTTTGCATTAAAACTCACATTTAGCCTTTTCCACAGTAAACCCACAAACTTTAGTTATAGGCTGAGTTTAAATCCCTAAATTCGTTAATATTCTTGGGACGTTTTTTTTTTTTTTTTTGCTTCTGTCACATTTTTACTCACTGTGAGCTCATTTTTCACTACAATATAAACCTGTATAGAAACAGCACAACCATGACTAGAAGTAGAGAGAGCTCCTAAATGTCCTTTGTGCTGTTTGACAAACTTATAATGCTACAATACATTTTTTTTAAAAGCCAAAAAGTAAATTTCATTTCTTATTTATTTTACAAAATTTGAAGAAAAATAATAAATTAATAATTAAAATGATTAAATAGAATAAAAAATAACATAAATTTTTTCCAAGTGCCCACAGGTTGTTTTTATTTTTTCTTAAGGAGCCTCAGGTGTTTTATCAGTCTGTGGTGGCAAGTGTGTTGTTCTATGCTGCAGTCTGCTGGGGTAGCAGTATAAAATACAAGGATGAGAGGCGTCTTGACAAGCTGGTTAATAGACCGGGCTCTGTGGACTCACTGGGGGCTGTGGTGGAGAGATGCACACAGAAGAAGGTACAGGCCATTCTCAAGTACACTGATCACCCACTTCATAACAATCTTTGTGGATCAGAAAAACAGTAGTAGTGGACGGCTCATCTCTCTGTGCTGCAGGACTGAAAGATTCAGAAGATAATTCATGCCTGTAGCCATTAGGCTTCATAACCCTTTAACCAATGGGATATGAACTTCCAGATCCCTGATTTTGATTTGATGTGAATTTGTTTGTTTCGTGTTTGTTCTGCCAGACACCTGAATTTCCCTTCAGGGATTAATAAAGTTTTATTCCATTCTATTCTATTCTAGGTGTTAACAATTCTGGAAAAAATGGTGGCTCCACATACATTTTTAATTTGTTTCTGCTTTGTGTAAACACTGCCTGCAGTTCAGCTGAAAAGTCCCAGAATTTTTGCCATGTGATTGTTGATCACACCTGACTCACTAATGACTTAACAGTCACGCAAAGAAGTGCAGAATTTTTCATTTTTTTCAGAATCTAATTAGAGCAAACTGTTTATTTTTTTAAGATTTAGTTTTGGCCTTTTATGCCTTTATTAGATAGGACATTGGATAGAGTCAGAAATGGGAGAGAGTGGGGAAGGACATGCGGTAAACACCCGAGGTCGGAATCGAACCCAGAACAGCCACTATGCCTTAGCACTTGGGTCACGCGACATAACCGTTAGGCTATCAGGGCGCCCAGACGAAGTGATTTTGATGAAATATCATGATATAAGTTACGTTTTCAGTTGAAACAGGGACTGTGGGAAACTGATTTTACAGTTTGTCTCTGATAAATGGTGCAATTTTAGTAATTTTGTGCAACATGAAGCCTTTGAAATCCACCGGTGGGTTTGTGTGGGTTCTGGGGGTTAATGCTGTCCTCTATTCAGCTCTCTGATTGGTTGATAGAAAGGTCATGTGACTCGCCACAGAGCGCTGTGTATATCCTGAGAAGCTGAGGCCTATAAATTGCATCTCTGCCGTACACAGCCGTTCACAGAGGCACATAAATCCTCCCCTCAGTCGACTCCCCAGTTGTTTTGGTGCAGCAGTGATGGATCACAGAGGCCGATTGTTCCTGAACAATCAGGCTTTATGTTGTTTCCTGCAGAGTGTGAGAGGACACGAGCCGCCGCCATGAAAGACTCAGCAGGCCTGACTAGTGTTTTGTGTTTTTTTTTAAAGGCAATAGCATCCATTAGTGCTGCATTCTCCACAGACCTGTGTGGGCAGCTTCTAACTTGTGTCGCCTGTTATGATTCCTCATAGCTGCGGTTTGATTTCCATTTGTTTTTAAAATCAGCTCGGCCCACCACCCACCGCCTGTCTGCTCACCGTTTCCACTCCAGCTATCTGAACACACATCTGTTTTTGTTCACCGGCATATGGGAAGGTGCACTCAGTGGCCATTCTTTTTCCTTTTTTTCCCCCCAAGTGCACCTTCCTGTTTACATAAACAGATCACTCCTCCAGACAGTGACTCACATCGACTGTACAGTAAATACAGAGAATGTCTCGAGTGGAGCCGAGCGGTTCAGTTACTGTCTGCCTGAAGGTTACAATGGACACAGTGCACCTGCTCTATAAGACGTGGAAAACCCTCGTCAGGAGAATTGGTAAAGCTGCGAGATGAACTGCAAGTAAACAAACGTACAACTTGTTCAGCCTTGAGGCAGCAGACGAAAGCACAAAAGAGAAACTAATTTGATCACTGAAACTGAAAAGCATTACAAACTATGCTTGTTTTCCTTTAGAGACAAGGGAAAAGTAGGTCTGAACCACATGAATGTTAAGCTCCACACTGTTTTTAGGCTATGTTTGCTTTCTAGGCTGTCAGACAAGCGTTTTACTTCATGTATAAATGAGCATCCTGGTCACTTTTCTATAGAAGTCTCAACTAATAACATTTCTGAATCACTTTCAGCACCATAAAACTTTGAACTACATGCACAAGATCACAATTTCAAGCTGTGATATGCGATTTGGGGAAGACTTTATCACATTTCAGCACCAAAATTGGTCTAAAAGAGAGCACAGAAGATGGTTTGTTTGCCAAAGTCCCCCAAAACATCCATAAATATAAAACTTTACTACAATGAAAACAGAACAGAATAATGAATGTAATCCGCTCTATACCAGTGTTTCTCAACTGGTCCAGCCTCAGGACCCACTATGTTGCTATTAATAACGGTCACGACCCTAATTTTTGAAGTTTGCTGTTTCTGTTAATAACGTTTATTTGGGTGTAGTCTCAACGCATTTTGATACAGCTTGGGAACATTTTGGCTTATTTTTTGTTCATTTTGGTATATTTGGACAAGTTTTGGGCATATTTTGGTCCATTTTGACAGATTTTGGTCTATTTTTGGCACGTTTTAGCATAAATTTCTCCAATAAACTGGCAGAGCCAACTCTAGAGGTTAATAGTGGGCAACTACTGGTGTCACCACCACTAAATATCCTGCTATTGAAAGCAAACTGTGTCATAAGAAACACGTCCTTTAATATAATAAAACTTTGGGTTCAGTGTCTTGCCCAAGGACACTTCGGCAACACTCCGCCAACCTTGCAATCAGTGGACAACCCTCTATACCACCTGAGCCACAGCCATCCGCCATTTTAGAGCACATAACAAAGAAATTTGTAATGTCGAAGTCAACTAAGTGATACTTTCTGAACCACGTGTAGCTCCATGTCACAATAATACAAAGTAAAACATATAGAAAACTCTTTAATATGAAATAAATAAAAAAAGTTATTTTTGTGCAGGTATGACAAGCTGTACCGCAAAAACAAAAATACTGCTAATAGAATTCTGGAGTCTGACTCTATATTAATGTTCAAAATCTCATATATAGAACCTTTTAAAGTTAATAATGTCAGTTTCGTGTCCATAGTTTGCTTCGCTGTCTTCACATTGCCACTTACAATGTGAAGGTCCTTCTTCTTCCTTTTTGCACTACCTACTGTGTTTTCATTTTGCACTACTTACTGTGTTTTGTTGTGAATACCTTATTCTATTTTTATTTCTATTTTTTATTATATATATATGTATATATATTTTTATCATTAAATTGCACTGTGAAGTTGAGCTGGCACTAAGTACCAAGCATTTCATCACTGGTAATGATGTAAATTGTTACATAGTGCATGACAACAAAGAATCTTGAATCTTGAAGGCAATGAATGAAACTGATGCTGATCTTTTCATGTCCCAATAACACTTCTCAAAAAGCTCAAACTGCTCAGAGCATGAATTCAAGTCGTGCACCACAAAAAAAAAAAGTTGCTTCCACAGAAATCACAGGAACTGCACGATGCCAGCGAGTCGGCATGAAACGAGATCCCTGTCAAACTGTTTTGGCGCCTATTCGACTCCAGCTGGTTAACATCCCTCACGCTGCTCTGACTCTCTCCCTCAGGATAAATCTGGCCCCGACGGTGGGCTACGAGGAGGACGCCGGCAGCCACACCACCCACCACTTCATGTACCCGGAGAGCGCCAAGAACCTGGCGGCCAACGTCAGCTTCGTCCTAGTTCCCTTCAAGACTCTGGACCTGGTCTGGATCACCAGCGCTCTGTCCACCGGCCAGATTCGATTGTAAGACGCAGATACGCATAAGCACGGATTAACACATATTTAGACGCGCATGCATCTGCACAGGAACATCAAATGAGGTCTGCTGCTTTGACTTGAGGGCTCACGGACTCTCATGAGTGTAGCTGGAGGGCTTAAATACATTTCACTTTGCATAACACGCCACAGAGAGGGAATTGTGGGAGTTGCTGGGCTGGAACAATCTGTCAGACGTCAATCATCCCAGAATTCATAGCTGCAGCAATCACATAAAGTGCTGATTGAATGAATTTAATCAATTTCTCTCTCTCTCTCTCAGTACTTACGCTCCAGTGAAGCAGTTCCTCCGCGTAGATAAAGACAAGGTGGGTATTTTCAACCTTCAATTCAATTAATTTTTGGTCATTTTTTTCCCACACATTTGCTGTATAAAAGCCACACACACACACACACTCATACAGTGACCCTGCAAGTATTTCACCCCCCTCTCCATTGTTGATGAAGGATTACAGTTAGATTATAAAACCTTCTCTTTGTTTTCACTAATCTTCACTTCGCCCTTTAATCCGTGAAAATAAATAAACTCAAACTAATCCCAGCCATGTGAAGACTTTGTGACTGTCTTTGCCCGGTCAGGAGATGGAGTTTTTGGCAGAGGATCGGTTTTCGGTAGACGGTCAGTTTTTGGTAGAGGGTCAGTTTTTGGTAGAGGGTCAGTTTTTGGTAGGGGATCAGTTGTTGGAAGAAGATCAGTTTTTGGCAGAGGATCCATTTTTGGTAGAGGATCAGTTTTCGGCAGAGTCAGTTTTTGGTAGAGGATCAGTTTTTGGCAGACGATCCATTTTTGGTAGAGGATCAGTTTTTGGAAGAGGATCAGTTTTTGGCAGGGTCAGTTTTTGGCAAACAGCAGTTGTTGGGAGAGGATCAGTTTTTGGCAAACAGCAGTTTTTGGGAGAGGATCAGTTTTTGGCAGGGTCAGTTTTTGGTATA
>OMNN01098376.1:10232-21968 GCA_900302755.1 Chromis chromis
GTGATGCACTGATGTGTTTACCACTTAAATGTTACAGCCGGTTTCAATAAAACTACTTGTGACATGTCATATTTGGCTTTGACTTTGACTGAACATTTGCTCTCACTTTGCGGAAAAAATATCGGGATATATATCGTATATCGATATTCAGCCTAAATATATCGGGATATGACTTTTGGTCCATATCGCCCAGCCCTACTCAGATATTGGAAATGCGACAAAGGGCCCCGACTAGACACTGATTTATTGCAAAGGATCAAACCCAAACCAATATATTTTATTATCTGTTAAGTTCAAATACTCAAATAGAGCAACTAATTCAAACTACCTTGTTACTTTCCACCACTGGATTCATGCTATGCTTAGTGTTGTTGGAGTTTTGATCTCTTAAGGCTGCTCAGACTATGCAGAAAAGGCTTGGACGTGATATTTAGACCATATTGTATGGATATTTTTACAGGTTTTCACAGAAGACATAATTGAATAATTGTTGTTTTTCCCTAAATATTGTGTACAGAGTTTTTCTGGTGGCTCAGTTTTGATTCAATGTTAATTAAGTCCCGGCTGCAGCTCCGCGTATCAGCGTTTCATTTACGCACTCGTGTTGACGTCATTGATTGAAGCTCAGACTCTGATGTCTCTAGTAATAACCACCTCTCTCTGAAGTGGTGGAACTTGAACATTTCAGCCATCGACGAGCCTTGACTAATGGAGAATCTGCGCTCGTGGAATCAAGAGGTGGGAATTATCGATCTTCTCATACTGCAGTTTCCACTCCGAGGCGGGGAGAAGTGTCAGATAGAAATGTCAACGTGTTACTTTGGCTGTGGCAGTGACTAGAAATACCAGCATCGATTAAAAAACCCAAAAAAAACCCCCACTGTGCCTCAAGAAAACAATACCCATGACAGGGGAATGAAACTGGTAAAGGTCTTCATCCAGCCGTCTGTTCATCTATGTCTTCATTAATCCATCTGTTTGTCCATCCATCAGTCCTGCCACCTATCCCGGCTTTCATCCATCCTTCACTCCGTCCATCTGACCAACCATTTAATCAACCATTCATCCACTATCAATCCATCATTTGTTTGCCAATTTATGTCCTTCCATCCATCTCTCAATCTGTTTACAGTACATTATCCTTATATTCATACATCTGTCCATCTGTTTATACAATCATTCATCCAACTTTCTGTCCATCCATCATCTATTAATCCACATTCATCCATGCAAGACAACAACCATAGGGGAAAATGTAGGTATCAAAATGGAAATTTAAAAAAAAAAGATATTATTCAACATTACAAAAGTAACTTTCTATGTGAAAATGCATCTTAAAAGAGCATTTTCTATGTCAGTGACAGTTTAGACCACAGCTACTCTATTGAGAGTACCATTGCCCTGTCCTATGTCAATTCATCCATCCATCTATCATCTATTCATCCATCTCTCTATCTAGCTACTGATCTCTTTATCTGACCATCCATCCAACATTATTGTCTCTTCAGCCTTCCATCCTTCCTCCTGTTCAATGACTATTCATCTCATCTGTCCATCCGTCCACCACAGAGTGCTCACTTTGCAGGTCCATCTCAGAACTAGTAAACACAGACAGACAACACATTCACACCTACTAGTCCAGGCAGCGTAGAGGAGAAACGAGTGGGTGGTGAATTCATTTCAGGTGAAGCTCTTAACTGTGCTGTTCATCGTGGTGCAGTTTGCTTCCATGATACATTTGCTGCTGCGTGGCCAAGAAGGCCAAGAGTCTGGAGCTCTCTATAAACAATACACAAGCTGATTTCATTGTTTATCACTCTGTGTCTCGGGGTGAAGGTGAGTCAATCAGTGAAATCAGCCACTGTAGTTTTTCGAAAAATGAAAACCTGCTTTCTGTCTTGTTCTAATCTATAGCAGCTCGTATCGGCAGACTGAGATCTGCGTTAGCTCCGATTCACTATCACTCACAGGGTTAGCTTGACCCCAATCTCACAAATTCCCCTTTCACATGCAGATACTGACAAAACACAAGTGTGGCCTTTGTGTCTCTTTCTGTCTAATTTGATGCTGTTTGTCTGCTTTCATTTTCCTTGCAGTCTGGGATTTTCAGGTTACTTCTGCAGGATTAGTGTTCAACAAGTTGTAAACTCCATGGTTTTAATGGTTGACCTCCAACCTTGGAGGGTATTATTAGTTTAATATTGATTATTTACACAAAATGGTACATTTTGATGTTGTATTTTGTGTTTTGTGGTTTAAATGTAAAATATAGTTCTCTGCTCCCTCTAGCTAAACAGGTACAGGGCACCAAAGCTTGTCAAGGAAATTTTTTACTGCAGTTCAGCTGGAAAGTCCCTGGATTTTTCTCATATGACTGTTGGTCACAACTGAGCCACTCATGACTTCTTGGTTGCGTTGTGAAGCACATAATTTATTGTTTTGTACAGGATCTGGTTAGCACTGGCGATTTGTTTTTGGTGAATTATTTAAATGAGACGTGGAGACTAAGGGATAATAGAAAATAAAGATTTTAATGAAATATTGTAATTTCAAGCTTAAATTTGGTCACGTCTTGCAGTGGGACAACACATCATGGATGATGGATCTAATAAATGTTGTAATTTGGGTAATTCCTTTAAAGATAACATTACTTTCAAACCTGCTGGTGGGTTTTGGGGTTGAGAGAACACAAATTTGTTGTTTGGTTATGAAAAATGGTTAACTCTTTCCAACCAGTCGTAGTCCAAAATCATCAGTGGCCATGAAATAAAAGCATCTCATTAAATACTGTAAACTGCACACTTTCAGCAACCTGTCCAATGTCATGCCACATTTGTTCTTCCCCCTCTCTACCTCTGGCCTGCAGACAGCAGCGCTGCAGCAATGATCTATTTCATGGCAAAGCAAACACGAACAGGAGTGCAGCGTAAAAGCAAGACGGTTGGACAAAGGAGGGCACCTCTAATGGGAATATCATCTGTTTTGATTGGAGCACACTGCAATGTTCCTACAAAAGTGCTCAGTTCAACACAATGGAACATCCGAGGGCAGCGTCTTTGCTGTATTTCTACAGCCAGTGATTGCGTACGTAGACAATTCTCCTCCCAGTACAAGAATACAGACTTCATAATCTAAAAAACATTAGTTTGAGATTTTATGCCATCAAACTGCACTCACTGATTCTCAGAGTGTGAGTGCTTTAAGGCTTAAAACTTGACAAACCAGATTTCATTAGTGTCTCAAAAAATATTTAATTTCAATCCCACATAAGATGGCTTGAGCAAATATAATCCTTTCATGTGTGGCTGTTACTTCCTCGGCTGTCTACTTCAGTCACTCACATTAATATCAGACAAAGAAGTGTGTTAAGAGAATCAGGAATGTTGCTTGGATACCGCATTAAGACTGTTTTACATGCTTAAGTACACTAAAAAGGACTCGTTTCCCATCACAGTGAAATGCAGTGGCTGCCTTGCTCTAACCCTTCCCCTCAGCCTTTTGTGTCTGTGCATATTGTGTTTAAAGCCTCGGTTTCTGGCTTCCATTAGAGGCAGACACAGCTGCAGGTCTGACTCTCAGCTGCCCATGAATAGTCGAGTACTTTTAAAAAGAGATGTGCGTACATTCAGTTGTGTTTTGAGGCATATTTGTATGTGTCAGGCCTTCATTCTTTTTTAGCTTTTCCGGCTACTCTTGAACCTTGAATCTACTGCTATACTTATCGTGTAAGTGTACTTTTAATTCTGTCTGTGTTTAGGGTGCTTCTGTGGTCTGGGACTGGTTTATTCCAACAAGTCGTGCACCATGCCGCCCATCACCTTCCAGGACCTGCCCCTCAACATCTACATGGTCATCTTCGGGACGGGCATCTTTGTCTTCATCCTGAGTCTCATCTTCTGCTGTTATTTCATCAGGTGAGAGGCAACAGAAACATCCATCCATCCATTGTCTATACAATGCTTAATCCTCTGTAGGGTCAAGGGAGGGCTGGAGCCTGTCCCAGCCAACTCAGGGTGAAGACAGGGGACACCCTGGACAGGTGGCCTGTCTATCACAGGGCTACACTTAGAGTCAGACAACCAAGCACACTCACATTCACACCTATTGACAATTTAGAATTGCCAATTAACCTCTGCATGTTTTTGGACTGTGGGAAGAAGCTGGAGAACCCGGTGAAAACCCACGCATGCAAAGCGAGAACATGCAAACTCCACACGGAAAGACCCCAGGCCGGGACGCGAACTGGGCATCTCCCTGCAACAGAAACAGAAATGACATATGACATATACATCATGCACTTTGTTGTTTTATAGGTTTCAGTTCATTTTCTAGACCAACAGTTAGCATGTGTTGGTTTTGCTTAGCTACAGAAGCAGATAAGCTCAAACTTGCAGTAAACAGATTGAGGTTGCATCCCGTTCGTACCACAAACAAACCGATTCACAGTTTGTCTGTGACCGGATTCCTCTAAAGGGTCTCAATGTGGTTGTTTTTGTTCTAGAAAGTTTAAATTATAGACTCCCTCCAGTGAAAATATTTTTTAAATTTTTACCTTGTTAGCATGTCCACATAGGGGTTTTTTTATATGTTGGAAGACATATCATTAGCAAAATAAGCTGTCATGGCTGAGCATTTCCACCTTGGAACAGCAGTTTACCAATGACATTCTCAAAATTCAGACTTCCAGAGTTTGTTACACGACAAATCTAAGGAACCAATCCTGCCAGTTTGCAGGGTTGGACTGTATGTATTATTATTATTATTATTCAGAATCTGCTACGAACATGCATGGTTGAATTGCCATTGTGTAGTGCTGAGTAGTTTTACAGTGTTTGCGCAGAGCAGTAGGTGAGCTGGTGTGCTCGAGCTGCAGTACTTGGAGGAGGGGTGGGTGAGGTGAGGCAGGGGCTTTATAGATTTGCACATTCTAGAGAAAGCAACGGTGCAGAGTTTCATCTAGCTATTTTAAGGCAGGTAATTTACGTGGAAAAACATATTTAAATAGGTACGCAGAGATGAGTTTTTATGGGTTCAATCAACTGGAGACAGACTTATATTTATTCCAACATGCTGATACGCTCACAATTCTAAATTTATTACACTAAAGGGGCTGGTGAGGGTAATTACTGAACCTGCCTTGGGTGGCAAAAATCTCAAATTAAACAACAATTATTCGACACACTTATTCTAAAAAAGCACATCTCAAACAGTAGAAGAGAAAAGATGGCACATCAGCACAACATTTTTAACTGGCGACGATCCATCAAATTTGAATTAAATGTTGACCTGGTTTTGCAGTCAGTGTGCAAGTGTTACCCTCTTATTATCCTGGCTGTTCAATAGACCTGCAACTATGCAATGTGCATATGATTAAACCCCCTCTGACAATCTTAACATGCCGATTAACAGCTGTAATGTTCAGCTGTTCGCTATAAAGTGGAATTTTTACCTGATGATGACAGTAGAAGAAAAGTTAATGGATCATTGGAATAGTTTGACTTCATCCTCTGAGGACCATAAACGTCCGTTACAGATTTCATGCCAATCCATTCAGTGGCTGTTTAGATATTTCACTCAAAAACACGTGTGTGGAGTTCATTATTAAACTACAGGAAAAGTCAGGGGATCGTCAAAGTGTGATTCACCCTCTGTGGTCCACGAACATCTGGACCACATTTTGGTGGTGCATTGACATTGACATTGACATTTCAGAAACTCTCCAGAGAGGGACTTTGTGTTTGTGTGCAGGACAGAAACACAGTGAGTGAGGGAAGGAGGTAGGAAAAAAAAGAGGAACAGGGTGACCTCTCCTGCTGTTGACTGTGAACTCCCTGATGAGCTGAGGGGACGTTTGTGTCTGAAGGAAGGGATATGAGGCAACAGGAAGCCGCCCGCCACAATGTGTGAGGACAGCAGTGAGGAAAACTGCAGCGAAACTCTACTCAGAATAAACACGGCCTGAATAGCACACAGTGGGAGCGAACACAATCCGCACCAAACCTCGTCAGGAAACGACAACACCTGCAGGAGGGTTTTGTTTTTGATCTCGAGCTCTCTTTGACTCAGCATCTGAATTTGGCAAATTACCCGACATCTCATAATGTGGTGTGCTATTTCTGGACTCACATATGATTTGGAATCGCTGTCCAACCTGTAATCAAAATGCCAAACGGTTTTAGAAGCGAGCGTCCGTCTGTTGGAACCACACAGGCCCTATGTGCTGTCTGGAAAATATAAAGCACAAAGGGAAATGTCAGACTACAAATGCATGTCGGTATCGTGGCATCCAACATGTATGAAGCAGTTTTGGCTCACTTTGGTGGAAATTTCTCTTGTGCAGCTCATTTTCTTTCTATAATAGGATATAATTGAATCCTAGAGAAATACATGGCACTACCATCAACTTATTCAACTTCTTACTGCAGTTAAAACATAAAAACAGAGATTTAAAGTTTGTTGTAGATCTTATAGCAAAATAATCTCATCATAAAGTCGATATTTAATAACCATTTTTCAATGAATATATGTGAATTTGACTATTTTTTGGGCCATTAAATAGATAAATAAAAGATTTCACAAAGTTTCTTACCTTTTCAAGTCTATTCAGCAGCTTTACTGGAGCTTTCACTACCAGCTGGGACAAATAATCCACTTTTCAAATTCGTTTAGCTTCTATAATGTGCCATTTGGGGAAATCACAATACATAGGACTATTATTATTAAATTCTATATTCTCAAATTTCCATTTTGTCTGTGTACAATTTTGTCTGAGTGCTTTCAGGACTTGTCATCCATTGCTGGGTCTGAAATCACCCGATATTTATAAATAATTGACTGTCTGAAATCTCAGCGTGTGCATTGATTAAAAAGTACAAAATTCAATGTGGTGCATTATATAACCATAAAAATGACAGATGTGTGACTCATGTGTGACAAATATTTTGGACATGGCTGCTGCCATTTGCTCTGGTGACGTCCTTTGCAGCACTGATCAGGGCGGACATGTTGTGCTGAGGTTCGCCACCTGCCAGGCCCTCGATAAAAGCTAAGAGCATAACCAGTCTACAGGGGAAAGGTAGATGATATGTGGCTGGACAGCTAAAAGTTACTATGAACTTTTTATCTGGAATATGTAAATGTACAAAAAGTGTCCGTGACATTTAAGACTGCACAAATCTGTAGACTTTGGTTACAAATGATGTCAAATGTGCAAGACAGCAGTGCCCACATCTGTAATATGTTTTGTGTGTGGAGTCACTTATGCTGCAAAGTGATGCTGATTGCTGCCAGAAATCTCTATTTTGTGCTTAATTTACAGTAAACAACTGAGTGTCCAAAATACACAGAGTAATGAATGAGTAAATAAGGAAGTTATTTTGGATGCTGGTCACATTTTTCTTGGTTTACATAAAAAAAAACAAATCAATCTGAGTTGAGAAGTTTCAGAACAGTCTCTAAACGGACTTGTGGTGAAGTTAATGGACAAAAAGCCCTTAAGTGTTGAGAAAAATATGAAATCTGAACTATGCAAACTGCATCAGGTGATGAGCATCAGATGAGATTGCATTTTAATGAATTATAAGTAGACAACATTTGGAGATAATGATTAATTTAAGAAAGCATAGTCAGTTGTGTTTCGGCTGTCAAAGAAACCTGAATGTTCAAGCAACAGCTGAGAATTTTGACAGATGTTTTCACATTGTCATGAGGAAAATTGGAGCTGTTTGTATAAATTACTGACAAAAGCAACTAGAATTGATAAACAGTATGCTGTAGTGTTGAAATCACACATGTGTAATCATAAATGTTTGGTTTGGCCAGCGGTTGCCACTAAATTGACCATCGACTCCATCAGAAGGAGCTCAGATCGTTCCTGTTTCTCTTCAAGTGCTCGCCTGTGAATCATAACCAGTGAGTCACTTCCTTTGGCTCCATTAACATGCTGAAGGTAGTCTTGGGTAGGAGTGTGATTGTGAATTCATTTATAGACCGGGTGATTCACCAGATGAATACTGAGCGATGAATGCCGTTCTCTGTTGGGGGCAGGCTTCATGTTATGTCTCTCAGGGAGGCTCAGTCTCTCAGTGTTGGGTGTCTGACTCTGTTTGTCTGTGTTTGGATTCCTCCTTTAATTATTCCTGCTAAGAACACACTAATCTTGCAGCTATTTCACATTCACTAACAGATGCTGCTGTTGGCACGAAGCTGGGATGTACACAGCGGCACCTGCAAAGGGTGAAAATACATAGGAGGTGCCACCAGGACACGCTAAAAATATCCCGTCATTAATTACGCCCCGATCTGCTCCAACAGTGAAGGGTCTTATATTCAGTAGCAGCTCGTCTCAGGGATATTTTGAGAGTCCAGAAGGTGCAAGGGGCAAGCAAGGATATGAAGCCATCAAAGTGATTTCCCCCATGTTAAATCATCGACTTATTCAGTTCACTAAGAAACTCCAAAACGGTCCAGAATTCAAAAGGAGAAAACAGCTGCAGGCAGCCTCTGAAAGCTTAACACGGTTTGTTCATTATAAAACAGCAAACTGGGTTCTTGGACACAGCTTTACATCCAAACCGTGGATCTAACAGCAGTTTATAAGATGACAAACTGTTCTTTTTCTAAATCTCCCGCAGCACTGTGAGGCTGGAAAACATGTTATCTGAACTGGAGAAAAACTGGAGGGCAGGCAGGGTTTAGAAAAAAATGACAGTTAATTCAGAATAGCGGCGGAAAGGGCAGACTGGAGGTCAAACGCATGTGTGCAGAGAAACACAGTCAGCAGTTTATCAGGAGAGACACATCTATTAAGATGGTTAAATCCCTGGAATAAAAAAGTTTTGTCTGTCTCAATAAAGTGGCAGAACTTTTAAAAACCCTGAAAGGCTGCCAGTTTATTCAAAAGCAACAATGGGACTGCTCAGAGCATTTTTAATGATGCACCATTTATGTGTGCCATTGGAATTATTAGAGACTGTATTTCATTGTAGTTAATTAATACACTGATTGATAAAAATGAATAATAGTGTTAAGTCTGAAATCCAGCTCTTGTTTGGATTTAATTTTTAGACGGCACATCAACACTAAATGCATTTAACAAAGCGTAACATGATAACAAATTAAAACCTTTTAAAACTATTTTAGCAATTTCATTTCACTTACTTTACTTACTATTTGAATACTTACATCTACAGTTTTTTCTTCTTCTTTTTTTTACCTTGAGTCTTATAATACATCACTAAACTGCAAATTTAATCAAAGTTGAATATTTTTCACAGCTAGAAGATCCCCGGTTCGCGTCCCGGTTCGGACGCCTGGGATCTTTCTGTGTGGAGTTTGCATGTTCTCCCTGTGCAGCGTGGGTTTTCACCGGGTTCTCTGGCTTCCTCCCACAGTCCAAAAACATGCAGAGGTTAATTGATGATTCTAAATTGTCCGTAGGTGTGAATGAGAGTGTGCTTGGTTGTTTGTCTCTATGTGTAGCCCTGTGATAGACTGGTGACCTGTCCAGGGTGTCCCCTGCCTTCACCAGAGTCAGCTGGGATAGGCTCCAGCCCCCCGCGACCCTACAGAGTATTAAGCGGTGTATAGATGTGAGCGTGCCTTTGTTCCCACAGCCCTGTTCCCACATTTCTAAGATTTTTTTTGAGAAATATTTGTTTTCTTAAGATAAAAACAGGGTTTTCATGTAAATGAGAGGCCAAACCGTGTGGAAATATCTGCGTTTTTCCTTCATGTAAATGGGGTCTTAGAAATGTAAGACATGTGGGAACATAGGGCCTAATTTTTAAAATTTTGAGTGAAAGAAGAAATCTTAAAAATGTGGGAACATAGGGCTGACCCCGTATAGATAATCGGTGGATATTCTGCTTAAACAACATTCAGGTACATTTTTACTAAGTCATGGGTTTAAAAAGCATGATATCCTTGTAAAAACTTGCCAAAATTACACTATTTATCAGCCAGAAACAACAATTCAAAAAACAATTTGCCGTTATTTCGGAAAACTGGATGCAAAGTGGATTTTGTTTAAACCCAAAGAGAAACTTTTAGACTCTCTCCAGCTGCAGTGACTGGACTTAGTGGTACCAGTGGAACATATTTTGGTCATTGTGTGAATTACTGAGACTGAGAATTGTAAAACTAAACCCCTGCTTTCACCTAGAAAAGATCTTTACTTTTATTTCCAAGTAGATCCATTACTTAAAACAGCTTTTCCCTGATCTGCTGTTACTCAGGAGCTGCCTATAACAAAAGTTCAGCTGCTGTGCTCTTTAAATATCCTAAAATAACAGTTACTGGAAAGCTTGTTGACATTTAAGGGTGACAATCTGCCAAAAAAAGGAAACTGGAATTACACAAGTGCATCAGTCCGTATAACAAAATAATTAACAAAGATTACAGTTGGTCACAGCTCATTGTTGTCTGTTTTCCTTCGGTCAGCCTGCGACGGAAGAGAAACTGATTTTTTTTAAAAAGGAATTCTTTACAAGAGTTCAGCCCAGGAAGGTGGAGATGAAAACGCTGGTGTCCAGGTTGAGGGTTGCGTGCCACCAGCGGTCGGGGAAATACAGCACCTGGTGGGAAAACCACAAAAACACTCCTGTTAACATTGATTTATATTTTCTTCCTAAAAAACACAGTTCAAAATTCGTTTTATAGAAAGTTTAAGGTGACAGTGATGGGTCTCCTTCATAGGGTCTGTAAATAAAGTCATTGTGGACTGAGAACTTCAAAAAAGAGCTGTTTGTTTCACTGTCAGGACGACGCATCCACTGTGGTCCTCCTGACCATCTCTTCTAAATGTACAACTTATATAGAATAGAATAAACTTTATTACCGTATTGGTCCAAATTTAAGATGATATTTTTTTCATTAAAGATAATCTCAAAATGGGGGGGTCGTCTTACATTCGCGCTTTAAACTTTTGTGTCAAAACAAATCCTTGTAAAAACATTCAACATTCAGAAATAAGTCTTGAAAAAGGGGGGGTCGTACTATACGCGGGGTCGTCTTATATTCGGGCTAATACGGTAATCCCCGAAGGGAAATTCAGGTAATATACATATGTAGATTATATATATATATTATATATATTGTGTATATATGTATACATGTAGGAAATTTTGCCCTTTGTTCACAATGCCTCCGTGCTTTACTGTCAGGACTCTGCATTCACTGTGATAGTCCTGGTCAGATCGACACTTTACAGTACAAAGTGTACATTAGTTTCTGGTGGGCATTTTGTGTCTGTTCATGGTCGATCGTGTCTCTTTGTAGACATTTTAGTTGTCTTTGTAGATATTTAGTTTCACTATGTGGTTGTTTTGATTGTTTTGTGTCTCTTTGAGGTTGATTTGTGTCTCTTCGGTTGTTTTGTGTCTCTTCAGTTGTTTTGTGTCTTTTTGTGATTGTTTTGTGTCTCTCTTCGGTTGTTTTGTGTCTCTCCGGTTGTTTTGTGTCTCTCTTTGGTTGTTTTGTGTCTCTCTTCGGTTGATTTGTGTCTCTTTGAGGTTGCTTTGTGTCTCTTCAGTTGTTTTGTGTCTTTTTGTGATTGTTTTGTGTCTCTCTTCGGTTGTTTTGTGTCTCTTTGAGGTTGCTTTGTGAGCCCACAGTGTTGAAAAATGAAAAGAAAAAAAAACAGAAACTGTTGGGGTTCAGAGGGTTAAATACATTCACCCTGTTATGTGATATCTCTGCAATATTTACCTGCACAAGACTTTAAAACTTTATTTTGTG
>OMNN01098377.1:7293-22053 GCA_900302755.1 Chromis chromis
AAATGTGATACAAGCATCAAACTTGGCACAAATACTCCTTAGGGGTTTTTGAAAAAATACGCTGGCCACCTGAAATTCAAGGTTTCATTTTTTTGCGTATAAATTGCCTATTTGACCACAGATTCTCACTACAGTAACCGATTTAGTTGATGTTCGTGTTAAAAAGTAGGTTCTCAAGTATGAGGAATCCAAAAATACAACTCTAAGATCTCTTTGGAGCTTCTTTCTACCATTTCTAGCCCAAAACAGTGAAAGATTAACAGGGAATACGGCATCTGCAATGATATGAAACAAAATTTTGAGTGATACATGTACATCTGCAACACATATTTCTTTTTAACCCTAACCCTAACACCTACTGCACTACTATAGCATTATGTAGGTTAACCACATTTCTATAATTTTGATCCAAAGTCCCAAATAAGGTAAAAATAAGCTTCTTAGTGATTCAGAAGTCCAAAAACCAGATCCTGCATGGTCTAAAATGTATGATTCGGAGCAGAATCATCCATATTGGGCAATATATTTATTGCGAAAAGTTAATATTTTGGTATTGATTATGGCGGCCATATTGAAAAAATGGTTGGCCAGCGTATTTTTTCAAAAAGGTATCCCCCAAAGAATATTTGT
The DNA here is from genome assembly GCA_900302755.1 of Chromis chromis. Taxonomy (NCBI): domain Eukaryota; kingdom Metazoa; phylum Chordata; class Actinopteri; family Pomacentridae; genus Chromis; species Chromis chromis. Next base: position 7,924 of record OMNN01098377.1, read on the forward strand.
GCAAAGTTTGGTGCTTGTATCACATTTTGAACGATTCACCTGAAATAAATAATTTATCTGCTGCACTAAATATTGATGTATGGAGGAGGATTTTTAACTAACATATCGCCCCACTCTAAACAATCATGTTTTATGAGTGTGCATCAGTCTTTGTGAGTTATTACAACTTCTAATGAAACTATGTTCAACCACAATGGAACAAACTTTTCCTCTGCAGTCAAAGGTATTTTTGTTACTAGTCATCTGAAATTGTCCAGGCATGTTAGGATAGAGGAGCGGACTTGTAATCCTGAACTCAAGGTGAGGAAATGAAGTCATCAAGCCATTTTCATTAAGTTAGCTCAGTTTAAATTAGGTTTTAAATCAACTAACATAGTCATTTGAGTATTGATGATGAAATTATCAACATTATTATGTCAACACAACTAATCAAAATAATGTTTGCAACCTTAAGGTTTAACCTCGTAGTTTCAATCGTAGCATCTGGACTTGGTTGAGTTAGCTCGAAGACGTTTCACCTCTCATCCAAGAGACTTCATCAGTTCTACACTGACTGGTTTGGAGTTCCAGATTTTATTCTCTTCAGAAGCCATTAACACTATTGAAACTCCAGTCTGCTGGGTGAGTGTTGCCCCTCCCTCATTATGCGAGTAGTTAGGTAATTACCTCTCACAATGGGGTTCGTTAGGGCCCTTTGTGGCCAGGTGTGAACGGTGCCAACTAGGGTCGTTATGTCTTTCCCTTTCAGAATGGGGTTTGTTAGGGTCCTTTGTGGCCAGGTTTGAAAGGTTTCTGTTCTTCCTGGCTAAAGAATGTAAAACTGCATTGTACACAGGTGAGAGGTGAAGTCTCAAGCCTCCCCCTCTGTTCAATGAAGGTTTTTCTAGAAAAACCTTCATTGAACATTCTTTACCCAGGAAGAACAGAAACCTTTCAAACTTGGCCACAAAGGACCCTAACCTCCCCATTGTGAAAGGGAATGACCTGACGACCCTCATTGGCACCGTTCACACCTGGCCACGATGGTCCCTAACGAACCACACAGTGAGAGGGAATGACCTAACGACTCGCATAATGAGGGAGGGGCAACACACACCCAGCAGAACTCATGAAGACCTTATAAAATATGTTTGTTTGTTTTTTACTATTAATGAAACTAACTTACAATTGATAAAAGTACAGCTTAAACAATTAGTCCCTAGTCAATTGACAGAAAATTAATTGGCAACTATTTTGCTAATTGTTTTATAATCCCAAAACATGTCATGGTTCTAACTTCACAAATGTGAAGATTTGCTGCTTTTCCTTTTTTATTATTGATCATTTTAATATATTCTTAATTATTTTGAGGTTTAGACTGTTGGTTGGACAAAACTAACATTGTAAAGGTGTCACATTGGACTCTGGATAATTGTGTTGGAATTTCTGACTATTTTCAGAAGTTTTATAAACCAAAAAAACTGTTGATTAATGCAAAAATAAGATTAAAAAAATCAGCAGATTCCACAATGAAAAAATATGAATTATTTGCAGGTCCACCTCAAGTAATTACAACAGTAAAATCCTGCTTTTACATGAATCCTTGAATAATATTAATCTAAGGATATAATATATAATAGTAGAAAAGTCACAGTGGAGAATTTTCTGCATGAAGAACATTTATTTGTAATAATTAAAATACATTTTACTGACTGTAAATTTTACTTTTACTTAAGTAACATTCTAAATGCATGACTTTTACTAGTAACAGAACATTTTAGTACTTTTCCTTCAGTAAAAGACCTGAATACTTCCTCCAACACTGCCCGCAAAAGGTTATCACAACAACAAAATGTAAGAAAGACTGTTCAATCTACGGCCTCCGTCCTGGGAGCACATATAAAATCCTGACATGGAAAAGTTTAGTTATCCCCTTCTTTCCAAACATACAGAACAAACTTACTTGCCATATTTTCCTGCCTGAAAATCTTTCGGGCTTGCAAATAAAGTGGCACTCCCCCCTCCAAAATCCTCTCTTGGTAGCTATTGGTTTCAGTTCAGGAATTTCAACACATGCCCCAGCAGACCACAATCGACAAAGCTCAGTCAGTCTTATGAAATGACTGTAGGGTGTAGGTGAAGCCTACAGACACACAACTACTAGCTGTTAAAGAAGAATTTAAAGAGAGTGTTTAATGTAGTGATAGATATATCGCAACAAGTTAGAGTGCCAAGTACCTAAAAGCTTTACAATTACAGACAGGATCTGTGTGAACACTGGTAAATATGTAACAGACAGATACCATTTATTGAAACAGGCTGAACGGCAGCAAACTTGTATTGATCCATGTGCGCTACGGGTTTATAACAGGCATCACAAATATCAGTGATAACAGAAAAACTGTAACTTCACTCTTCATATGGCTCAGCAGATGCGAGGTTGTTTCAGCATACACACACACACACACACAGTTTAGTGAAAGAAGACAGATTGGTTTTGTCACATACCTGCATTTGTTCCGATCTGTGATGATTACCTTTCCAAGAACTGCCCTCATCTGCTGTGGGACTGCCAGACCTCTGGAAAAGAGTAGCCTGCAGTTAGGAAGATAATCAATGTCTGACTGAGCAAACGTAGAAACCTCACATCCACAGACTTTTTTCAAATGTGGTGCGTGGTATGTGGAAGATGTAGTTAAGCATTAACATATTAGGCAGGTGGAAACCACAGGGCACAATTGCACTGCAGTGGATTATATTGTGAAGGGGAAAAGGTACTTAATGCAGAGCGCATACCATTGTAGGGTTTTAATGCCCTGTTCCCAGCCCTCTATACTGTTGCCAATCTTTGCTCAAGTCCTTTCTCTCTGTGCTTTGAAACGTCCCAAAAAGGTTCTTGGTCAGTGTATTACCAGTTTTGCTGAGTCTAATTTCTCCCAGTAATGTTTCCCTGTAATAATGCTGGCATCGTGTTCCAACCAGCCTACCTGTAATGAGGTGGAGGAGTGAGCTCGAGATAGATACCCACTGCCACTGTAGTGCCACTCTCTGTCGGTGTCCCCTGTATCTAACCACTCTCTGGAGGGAAACTTGCTCAGGGAGTGGCTGAAACAGAACAAACAGGTTATTCGTGTGTCCAATTTAATCAAATCCATCCAATCTGATGGTGTACAAGAAGAAAATACCTACTAGGAAGATATTTTGGGCCATTTTGTGTGATAGCCAATATTACCATACAACAAATGCTCAGTTAACATAAAAGTTCTGCACCTCTATGGAAACACCACAACCATGACAAGAAGTTATAAAGCCATAAATCCTACAAAAAAGAAAAACTAAAGTTGAATTTATTTGATGTTTTCTTTTACAAAAACTGAAAAAAACCTGGAAGTGCCCACAGGTGTTTCCAAAACTGGAGAAACTGGTGGCCCTACATATTATAGATATTTGACTATGTTGAATGTATTTTCCAACAACTTGCCAACAAGTTGCTCCTTTGTATACTCTTTTTGAGCCATGCTGCATTTATTTTATTGCTTTCTTTACTTGTCTCCTATCTGCTCTGAGTAAACACAGCCTGCAGTTCAGTCAGTCACGTCTTCTCAGTTGTGCTGAGGAGCGCAGATTTTTTTTTTGTTTTACTGGATCTGGTGGGGTTATTTTTGCAGTATTTTTAAACAAGACATGTAGATTAAAGTGGTTTTGATTAAATATCACAATTTTAGGCTTAGATTTAATTATTTTTTACAGAACTGCACGTCACAGATGATTAGTTTAAACACTGTTGTAAAGTTAAAAATCCAATGATTCTTTTTGTTTTCATGGTTTCAGGCTCTGATGAATAGTGTAATTTTGGCACATTTTTTAAACATAACATGCATCCACAGGTTTGGGGGTTCAGAGGTTTAAATAAATATGAACTAGCTTGTTTATACCAGTCCTTTTCCATCCCTTGTTGAGTAATGGGAGTCTGACCTGGCTGGTTTGAAGAACTCCTGTCTCCGAACAGGCTGCTGGCTCTGTGATCGTCCCATGTGGCCTGGACCATCCCTCTGATGGATCATTTTGGCCTTTGGCAGGTCAGCCATCATGGCATACTCCTCTCTGTTTCGTCCTGTGGACCCCATTGAGAGTTGGCCTGACTCTGAAGACTCCATGGAGCTTTGCGAGGAGGTGTGCCTCTGCAACTGAATCTGAGGTGGAGATGGGCTCCGTGCACGATGTGAGGGCCTCTTGTCTTGAGGAGAAGAGCAACGATCCTCATGGCTATGTCTACCATTCACCGATCTGATGCTGCTAGAGTTCCTTGGTTTTTCCAAGGTGACAAAAGCAGTTCTGTTGCCATTTGTGGCGTGTCTAGAGGGTGAAGCCGAGCGAGATAATGAAGAGCTGCGGAGGGAATGAGTTGATTCCCTCCACGAATGTGGTGAACGACTGGAGTCAGGTTTTGTGTCACTGTGAGTGTTTTTTTTCTGAAAGGAACGGCTGGAGTCTCCATTAGAGGCAGCTCTGAGGACTGAGTATCCTGGCGGGTCATGGTTGCCTCTTCTGGAGGGAGAGGAGTTCCGGCTGATTTTAGTCTTGCTGTTAAAGGAAGTGCCAATTTCTGATGTCCGTAGCACTCGTTGGTCTGGAACATCACAGCTTTTCCTTACAGCCACTGAACTGTAGCTGTCACGACTTCTGACTGTGTTGTTAGTTTCAGACTTGCGCAGCAGAGACTGGGAAAGAGGTTCATAGTTTCTCCTTGACGGGGAAGAGTTACGACTTGCACGACCATGTAATGAACTACTAGTGTCCGTTTTCTTAAGTTGGTACTGAGAAGGGTTTTCATAGCCTCTCCTTCCAGGGGAGGAAGAACGGCTGTCCCGACCTCGGCTGCCACCAGTAGTACTTGGTTCAGTCTTACGTAGTATGGATTGACTTGGTTTGTCATAGCCTCGTCTAGATGGGGACACAGTGGGGACTTCATGTTCTTGATCATTCAGTCCATTTCTAGCTGTTGGATTACGCAGCAGAGCCTGACTTTCAATATCATAGCCCTCTCTTATTGGGGAGCCACAGCGTCCATGGTGACTACGTCCGTTTAAAGACAGAACTGATTCAGATTTACGAAGGAGGGACTGGCTAGATGAACTGTAATTATTCCTTGTCGGTGAGGAACTGTGTCTGTCACGTAGACTGACAGAAGCTCTCCTAGATGGAGATGCAGTACGACTGCTGCTCCCACGTCCATGTGATAAACTGGTGGTGCTTTCAGTTTTACGAAGAGACATTTGGCCTGAAAAGTTGTGCTCCCTCCTCGAGGGAGAAGAGCTTCTGCTGTCACCATGCCGACCACTTAAAGAACCATTTGCTTCTGTTTTCCGCAAGGCACCCCTAAAATCAGGTATTGTGCTAGATTGGGATTTGACTGGACTAGCAAATGATTTGAAGTTTCTTGGAAGAGTCCCTGATTCAACACGTCGCCCATGTGTCCCTTGCAAGGCGCTTCTAGATCCTGACTCTGTCCCTTTAGACCACCCTCCACCATCAAAGTTATTCCTGCTGAGTGATGCAGTGGACTCACTTCGCCTAAATAGTGAGTTTCCACGTGATGGAGAGGAAGAGCGGGACTGAAGAGCTGAGCCTTGCCTTGAGGAATCATAACGCCCTGACTGTTGATAGGAAGAGCTGTGAGAAGAGGGGTTTCCTCTGCCATATGAGCTGCTGAAACCCTTTCGGGAACTTGAGGCCAGCGACTCTGCTATCTTAAAAGGAGTAGGGCTTGGAGAGCGAGGGCCAACTTGTGCCTCAACCTCAACCGCAATTTCATGAGGGTCAGGAGGAATTTCCACAGGCAGGTCCTCATTCAGAGTCTCTGGTATTGGCCTTTCTGAGGCCACACCAAGATTAGGGTTTCTGAAGGGGATGGTGTCTTTGGGCTCAACATTTCTGCTGCTGAAGATGGGATGACCTCTCTCAAAATGGCGGAAAGGAGCAGGTGGGCTGTTATCTCGAAGAGAACGGGCACCTGCTGCCCTCCCCAGGGAGAAGTAGCCACTTTCACGACTCTCTCTGTCTTCTTTTAACTCTGAACACAGAAATAGAAAGAATACGAGATAACAGAAATAAGAGACAGGCACATCAAAGTTCAACCACTGAGGAACTACCTGAGGTTTCCTGACACAAACCTAGCTATATTGTATTACTGATAATTGCTCTTGGACACCTCAGATGGTGACAGCAAATAGTATTGCCAAGTAAAGAACACCTCTGCTGTAATTGGATATAGATTGGTCAAGTGCTTTAAGTCATAGGTTTACTGAAGACTCAATCTACGGAATATTTAGGACTACATGTGTTCAAAAACGAGATCAGGTGTTGCATTTGTCCTTCTCCTTAGTATGCTATTACTTAGCAATGCATCTCTTTCAGCTCTTTGTATCTTTTCTGTCAAGAAATCAATGAAATTATAGATAAGGTCATGTACCTGAGCGTCTACTGAAGCTGTCTCTGCTCCGAGCTTCGTCCATCCAGGCCCGTGGGTTGGGTCGGTGAGGTGGAGGGTCAAGTCGGGTCATGCTGAGTTTGGTTGAATATATCGGCAGGTAATCGTCCTCTGCACTGACAGAGCCGCTGAACTCTTGGTAGTCACTCTGGTCACGACAGCTATGTGGAAGAGGAGATGGGAGAAGAATGATGAGAGCAGAGATGTGAAGATGAGATACTGAGAGAGAGCCAAAGAGGAGGTAGTACAGTATATATCATAGAGCAACAAAGAAATGTACTGTACAACATGAAAAGTTTCAGGTCAGAGAACATGGTAAACTCAAAAACATGAGAAAACTACATACTACACAGTACTGTTCACTACATCTAGCGTATATAAACACTTAAAATACACATACAAGTCTAGGCTTAGGGTTAGATTACCTTTCTAGCTCTCCTAAAAGTCTTACTCCAACCATCCAGTATCCTTACCTGTCTGTGCTGTCGTCGTCGTCGCCGTCACAGATATAAAGCTCACAGTCGGGGCTCAGGATGCACAAAGAGCTCTCATAACCCAGACGACCTCCATTGACATCACAGTAGCTGCTCACCACTGACAGACCGTCAGAATCCTCCTGATAGGTCGACAAGGAAAGACACCGGCCAATCACAGCGTCACGGCAAACTCCATCTCCCTCCAAGTCACAATCGAAGAAGTACTGACGCCACTCTTGACAATGGCTGCATGTATAAACAAAGGCGGTGCTTGCCAAAGAGTGAATATGATTCCTCTGACAGATAGCAGCTTTTAAACCATATACATTCACTGAAAATAAACAGTGACCTTACACGTTACATATAACAGTCCTAGACTTCTCTGCCCAGCTTCATCTCTTAGAATCAAGGTTTGGGTGAATACTGTCTGTCCCCTCCGTCCTCTCTGAGAAACACTAACATGTTCAGTCTGCCGTTCGATTAGGGTTACACCTCTGTAACTCGACCTGGCTCGTGGCTTTCCTCATTAATACTTTATCACTTTTTTTCTTGCCATAAACTCTTATCTTGAACTCACCATCTTAAAAAAGGATCTAAAACTGCCTGTAAATGTCAGAAAATGGCACTAATCCCCACAATCTCAAGGAAAATACAGGTAAGATACCAGGGGAACTAAAGTAGCACAGTTCAATGTTCACTAGAAATGAGTAACTATTAGTGTCACCACTTAATAGTGTCCCGGAAGCAGAATGGATAGACAGTAGCAGCAGTTGTGACAGTTTTAATACTGTACAAAAACATGCCCATTCTTTCTGTACATTGCACGTCTGTCTAATATTACAAGTGATTCCCAAGAGGGCAGTAAGTGATCCAGCTTCGTTAATTTATAATAGGAGCCACTACTGCCACCCTGCTCCACGTCACTACCTCTCATTCTCCGTCTCTGACCTTTTCTGTTTTACTTACAAGCAACAAAGACTTGCATATGATCTCACTAGCTGTGTTTACATGTTATCTGCATTTGAGTAGGCAGTGCTTTGTGATTTATTTGCTCGTCCATGGAAGCAGTCTTTTTTTTAGGGCCAAGCGAGTTCTTTTGCTTAAGAAAGGTCATAGTAAGAGACCTTTTTATTTTCAGTTCCATGAAACTCAATTTCTGAACCACAAAGCAGTTAAAGGTAAGTCAAGCAGCACAGTAGTACCTCCTTGTTTCATTGTACGTAGCATCTAACCTCATTGTCATGCTGACTTCACCCATGATCTCTAATGCTCTTGCCTCCCTGCCTTTCTTCACGTCCAACTAATCCCATCACTCAGTACATACTGTACTCTGGGTTTCTCATTAGCTCCTCTCCTCCTGGTTACCTAGCTGCCTTGTTCATCTCCCTCCCTCTTCCTTTCCGGCTTCTCTTCTTTCTTACCTTGCTGCTGGTGTCTCTTTCCTCTGCCTGGGATGGGATTGGCGTTAACAAAATTCCTTTGCTCAACCCAGTCCCATTTCCAATCCCGGTGACAGTCCCAGTTTTAGCCCCAGTCCCCGGCTCCGCTGGACATTTCTGCTGTGGTGCTACCTCGGTGCCCTCCCCTGGGATGGTGTGCAGGTGCCTCTGGCGCAGGCAGTCGTGGCAGCGGGAGGGGTCGAAGATATTGGGCTGGAACTTGGGGCAGATGGGCTCATCACCGGAGAGGGACATGGTGAGTGTGGAGGGATAACCTGCTTGCTCATTGCATCCCACAGAGAAAACTAAAGAAAAAACAGCAGGGTCAACTCAAGATGCAATAGCACAATAAAAATATATGTACAACACACAGTAAAAACACTTAAATTAGGATAAATGGAGGTCTAATTAAATCACTCTAAAACTACAGGGGAAGTTGCTGATGCAGAGGCATGTTTCAGTACTAAAATATCTTCCCTAACTTGCAGGTGTGAGATGAAAATAGAAAAAGCAAGATTATTATAAAAAAAATCTTGAAAAAACTCTGTATTCTGTTGAGTCTTGCTGTGACATGCATGCAGGTGCACAGAGCAGCTGCTCAGAGTGCATGCTAAAGAGGGTGTTTAATGGTTCATCTAAAGAAGAATAGTTAAGCTATGCGATAACTAGTCACACTAAAGGACAGTGAAATACTATCCAGTGTGAGCACTGTCAAAGCGCTCCAGAGCAGCATTACTACAAACCACAAGGCACATGCACTATAATTTAACAGCTTTTACATGCACTAGAGCCTCTAATACTACACATAATGTAAATTACCCCACTAAGACTGTAAAAAGAAGCAGAGAGAAAATAATTTTTGATGTAAAAAGAAAAATGAGAATTACCTGACGAGAGGGGCTCCTACTGTCAGCTACACATTGAACGTGTCATTACGAGTTTGAGGATAAACTGTCCATCAGACCCCCATCAGGCACATGCCTCCTCTTCCCCATGTTCTTTATCCTCCTGGGCTGCCAAACACTCAAGCCAATCCCGATTGGCTGCTCTGACAATGAGTGAAACTGAAGCATCCATGACAGCCATGGTGGCTCTTAGTTACCATCACAGAGATCCTAAAGCAAACATAGCCTTGAACCAACATGGAGGCAGTGGCCTGCTGGTTCCTCCATTGAGCGGTTGTATTAAATATCATGGGCTTTAGAAAGCGAAATGAAACGCTCATGCTAGTGACAGCTGGCACACGCTGGCTCAGGTTAACGTAAATAAATAAACACTGGTGAGATGTGGGTGTTTAACATACATTAGAACCACTGGCTGTGCAGGAAAAGGTTCTGCACATTAACAGCGAATTCATTTGGTGTGTTCTCCTTCAGATGATACCCAGGTAATACTGAGCTGTGAGGAAACACAGAGCTAAGGGTTGATTTCCTGATGTTCTACAGAGGATGTTGACAACAGCATCAGGTTTCCTATTAAACAATAGAGCACAGAGGGACAAAATTCCTCACAGAGCACACTGACAGTATGGCACATGATTGCAACAGGAGGTCATTGGAAAATAAGAATATTTCCTTTAATCAAAATTGAGGTAAATACAGTGAAGTCTGTTCAGAGATAACACTACAAAAACAGTTGAAAAATGTACAAATTTAACAACAAGATTTCAAGAGGCAGGTACTTTGGAAACTGCAGTTCCAGCATGGAGCATCCACATCAACTTCATTTTATAAGTTTCTCGGCACATCCTGCTCAAACACAAGGGCATAAATACTCCAAAGTCCAATTTATTCGCCTGACACACAAAGTCAAGTCTCTTCAGAATTTAGTCCCAACGTCGGGTTTTTACACTCTTTTACTCCTGATGATGCACCTTCTTCCCAGTCTGTCGACGTCTCTGACGCTTGCTGGTCTTTCCGCCTTTGTGTTTGCTCTCCGTGATGGCAGGTCTCTTGTCTGTTGGACGGCCCTGTCTGCCGCGGCCTTCCTGCTTCCCTTTCCTCTTCCGCTTGGTGGTGTAAGTGTTAAGCGCCGCCGTCAGGGAGCGGATCCTGCAGCAGCAGGGGAGAGAGACAAAAATACAGCTGGAGTCAGAGGAGACAGTTTTTAAGACATTTTAAGACAGCCATTATGACACCACTGTGTTGTTAGCTTGTGTGGGAAATTTAACTGAAAATGACACAAAAGGCACATTTCATTACAAGTTGCCAGAGCCCGGACCACAGGCTGGGCAGGTAGTCTGGTAAGCTTTACAGAAATAATCTCAGGTTTGGATGGATCAGATCAAAATAGGACAAAGCAGCTGTTCCAATTACGTTGGTTATAAAAGACTTACATCATGTTCGAAAGGCTACACTGTGATTACCAGTTCCCTTTGTATATTCTCGTCCCCTCTCTCTCAAATAAAAGGTATCAGAGAGTGCAGGTCCTCTTATGCACTATGCATTGTGAACAATTTCAGTCGACTGCATAAAATTTGAAGGTGTACTTACTCGTTACTTTAACACACAATTAAAACAAGTCAATTGTCATAATGAGAGAATATAGACAGCGGAATAGACTTAGAAATGTCACATTAATGCATATTTTTGCACATTGGGCAGTGAAGATCATCTCTTTTGCAGGTCAGGTGGGTGCAGGCATTACACGCAGCTGATTTCTTTGCACCTCTCAGCTGGGTGCTGTGAGCTCCTGTTGGCTGTGCTACTATTACCTGTGCTTTGACTCAGGTGTTTCTTTAGTTTGTGGCTCGCCTGTAAGATTGAGTCACTGCAGTTTGGTGTTCTATTTTAGCACCGTTACATTTTGTGTACAAGCTGAGTACTGCATATATTAGTGGCTATTAATGGCATCTGTTCATGCTAGTATAGCCAACTCTTTTTCACTATTTGCCTTATGAGAGATGGCAGCAAATTACAAAATGTATCTTTTTGGATATTTGAATGTCTTTTATCTGTGTTAATTTCATTCTGGTAATGTGTTTACTTTTATTTGCCTACTTGCAGTTGTCTGGCTGTTTCCTGCTACGACACAGAGGGTTTCTGTTATTCCATCTTATCTGATTTTGTAATCTGGACTGTTATTGCCAAAAAAAAGTGCATAGAAATCATGCGCTGGTGCACCTAAATGAAAATGTGCACCAGTACAGTTAGTTAAAAGATATTCTGCAGCTCAGACCATGTCACTCTTAGTGATGTTCATATGTAGAGACATGAATGATGAACAGCTTACTTTTTGTTGACAATTGGATTCCCAGCTCTTTTTGGCATTGCATTAGTTTTCTCTCCTTCTTCTTTCTCTTCTTCACCCTTTTCTTCGTCCTCGTTCCCTCCATCCGCCTTTAAAGCAGAGATTCTCAGTATTAATGCAGTTTTATTACTTCCAGTATAATTTCTTTCACAGACACAATGTATAGTATTGAAAGTGACATCGAACTCACAAGAACACTGTAATTGGCCTTTTAAGATGAGTAAAGCCTTAAACGTTTACCTGATGTGTAGCAGGACCAAGCAGGTGAGCCCCTGTCAGGTCGAGATCACTGATGGTTGTAACGGTAACTGTGTGGTTAGGGTGATCGTACTGCACAGACTCTGTTGTAGCAGTTATTGCATCTTCCAGGTCATCTTCGGCCTCCTCTGTGAGATGTATCAAGTGAGTAAGAAAACCATATGTACAGATGCTGAGGTGTTAAATCAGTGAAATGACCAGACTTCCTGTTTTACTCACCGAGAGCTTCTGTTCTCTCCTTCAGCATCTTTATGTATTCCTTATGCCTCTGAGAAGATATAGCAACATTTAACACCAGGACACACCTTCATTACATGTATTTAAATTTGTGTAAACGGAAAACATTATTCAAATTTGAGCTCTTTTACTTTACACTTACTTCTTCTCTGACTCTGATCTGCTCTTCTTTGATTTTCTTCCTAATTTCTGCCACTGCTGCTTTCCTCCTTTCCACTTTTCGCTTATGGAAACCAGTAAGATAGTCCCTGATGGGGTAGCAGAGGAAGAAACTTAAGAAACTGCTCAGTTCTTAATGTGACAGCAGGTTAGTATGGCACACAGCAGGAGTACACCCCTGGGAAATAAGAATGTTAAATGATTCCAAATTGTATCATATCTCAACAATGGCAATATTTGTAAGTTTGAGTAGGGTAGAGTAAAACACAAACTTTAGAAAGACTATATTGAAAATACAGGCCCTAAAGGAGGAACTCAAGGCAACAAAAGTGAACAAAAGTGATCTGTACTCACTGTCATACAACTCAAAAATCCTGCTATCAACCTGTGATTTCCAGTTAGCCTAATTGCATGAACATGGCTGCTGGCACATTCTTTGGTAAGATGAGAACAAAATAAATTAGTTCAGCTCAGATGGGTTCCAGCATGTCTTGTGTGGACCTGACCAGGACTACGACAGCGAATGCATAGTCCTGGCAGTAAAGCACAGAGGTGGAGATACCAAACTAAGCTAGCTACATTTTGTAAAACACTTTATTTACAAATCCAACCGACACTCTGGGCTTTCAGGTTTATGTCACTTCACTCAGACAAAAGAACAAACCAACCAAACTACTAACACGTCAAAGGTAAAATACTACAATGTCATGTACAGAGAGAGGAAAACCTATTGAAATGGATGTATTTACTATCAGACCTCGAGGCATCTTAAAACGCTTGTTTTGGTGTAATTCTGTCACAATCTACACATACCACATATTGTTGATACATACATATATTGATTTAAATAATAATACAAATACTTGCTAGAAACTTACTAACTTGATACTAAAACAAACCAGTGACTGCTGATGCTAATGCTAGGATGCTAGCTAGCAGCAGCAGATGTTAAAACACTGTTATGAGTAAAACAAACAAAAAACTTACTCTCTGTCTTTGTCGTCAAACGTTACGATGCACTTATTCTCTCTTTTCTTGGAGCCTGGTTTGAATTTAGCCTTTTTCGGCTCATTGTTGTATTTTTTTCTGTTTTTCATGTTGTGCACGTGAGGACTGAGATAGATACTTCCGGCTTCTCTTCTGCAGCCGCACGTCGTTTAAATTTGTCCGACGAGAAACACGAATTTAACAGCCTGTTATTAAAGGTAGGAACAAAAACACTGAGCAGTGAAATATCCTTTTATTGTTGCATTTTCTCAAATAGAACATAGGTTTCGCAAAGCAGAGACTTTGTTTTAAAACTCTTTAGCCTCTCTGAGATAATCAAATCCACATTCGACCAGAATATATACAGTGGTTTTAGATCTGAACCTAGTCTAATGTGGTCCAGGTGAGAAATCTCCCCCTTTTTTTGCATATGCACAAATAGAATAGGGATTTCACAAATCATAGAATGTGTTTTTTGTAGGCTATTTAGTCTTATAGGACAAGTCTCGATGTAGTCGTTTTAGATGTGGACCTGGTTGAATGTGGTCTGCATGTGAGAAAAGCATAGAAATCTCCTTTTATTGTGTTTTCATTAATAGAATACAGGTTTCACAATTTGTAGATTATATTTAAAATTATTTAGTCTATAAACTTTTTTTTTTTAAGATCCGGACATGGTTTCACATGGTCTACGTGCAAAAAAAAGTTCATAGACTACTCAGATCTGGACTAGACTGCTAAATAATTCAAAATACAGTCTATGAATTGTGAAACCTGTATTCTGTAAATGAAAAAAAAGCACAGAAATGTCTGCTTCATGCCTTTTTCAAAAAATAGAATAGAATTTGAAAGTTGT
>OMNN01098377.1:23132-55559 GCA_900302755.1 Chromis chromis
CCCACAAAAAAAAGCATTTATATTAATATCACATAACCATTAAATAAGATAATCAGAGCACAGAAACAGGAATGAAAGAAGTGCTGTGCCACGTGTAAGTCAACAATTACAAATAAAAAGAAAAGATGTCACAAAGATACAAGTCCTCCATCTTTCCTATATGACAACATGTGATAAAATTATTTTTTTTACATAACATCAAGGCCATTTTGCTTGAGAGCTTTACTCATCGGTGGACATCACTTCCAAGAAATAACATTCCTCACTTTTATCGCTGTGTTCAGACCATTTTTACTTAGATGGACCTTAAAGTGATATGCCAGCAAACATCTTTTGACTCTCCAACGCCCACCTGCCTCTAGGCTTGAAAGGTGGCTTTTACAGACAGACATACCAGAAAAGTGGAATATTCTGCACAAAACTTTAGGAGCAACTTGATGCTTTTTTCCTGCAGTGAAAACTTTTCATTACAGTGAGCCAATGTGAATTCAAAGCAACCATAACTACTGTTTTTAAAGCCACCATGCAAGGCTATAGCAGGTGTTTGGTAATATAAAGTTTTTGGTGGAGTAAAACTTTAAGGTTGAGAAGTTGACCTCGCTCTCCTGGTCAGAGCATCCGATCCAGACTTTGACATTACATTACAACTATGATTGTTTCGAGGGGTGTCTTCTCTCAAACAATAATTAAGAACTTTGTCTTCAATCTACTTCTGCTTATTTTCCTATTTACAACGTATATACAATCACATTGTGAGTTTAAGCGCAATTTATTTATTTCGTAATTTATATATGCATCTGCGCGCTTGTGTCGGTCTTCAGGCATTTTTAAAAGCTCATCAGCTCATGCCTGCTTCACTCTGTTATTTAGATACTTCCCAACCAATTTTCCCTGCTTCTTGTTTGACAGTACGGAGCATGCCAGCAGTAGCTGTCCGTCAAATTCAAGTCAAATTCCTAACCTGTTTTGTTGCTGAATCCTACAGTCAAAGCAAAGCAGGTCAGTACGATTTTATTAGAATGACACTGAATTGAAGCATCACTTTACATCGTCAATTATTTCAAATTCACGGTAGGTGACGTGGTGTGCAAGTATCCTATTTTTCTCCACAGTACAATGCTAGCATTGTACAGTATTTGAGGTAGATAAGAGGAGACACTACTCAGCACTGTATGGTTAAAAGCAAGCTAGTCTATCTGTCGGCATCCTACTCTTGAATACTGCAAAGCCCTTAATTGAAGCTTGCAAATTAAATGAGGCTGTTACTGTAGCGCTCACATTGCCGTGTGCCAATAATGATTATACAGTTTGGTATCCTACAGCTAATCAATGCACTGCTGTGTTGCATTAATTTAAACAGCTATTAGAGTAATGGTCCCTTTTCCCTTTGGGGCCTGTTTAACCTGATTTTCCTTGTTGTGTAGTATTGTTGGAAATGAGGCAGCTGGCCAGCAGAGTACCACTAATGACCAGGAGGTGGGGTGATTGTGCTGCAAAAATGCAAGTATTAAATGAGCAAATATTTCGCTTTCAAATGTTTCAACCTGGCTGTGGATACAGTGCTGACACATGGAGCTGTGAGAGTAAAAAAATGAGCAGTCTGTGTGAAGGTGTACATGCGGGTATTTGAAGCAAAGTCTTTATATTTCTGTCCTTTGATCAGTGTGAAAAGCTGTCAATTGTAAAATTTTATGTTGGTGGATGAGTAGCCTCGTTAACATCTCTCTGTGTGTGAAAGCAAACTACACTGATCCCTGTTTCATTGTGTGTGTTCAGGAAGCAGCGATGGTGGTGCCCCCACTGAGGCGCAGTAGGATCTGCTGACAGTCCTGCAGGGACCGACGGTCTCCCACCCGCTCAAGGGTTCGCTTGGCCTCAGCCAGCAGACGAGCTCGGTGTCCTGGTGGGGTCAGCAGAGGCATGGGCAAGTGGCGGCAGGCGAGCAGGATGGCGTGAGCCCTCTCCCTCTCACCTAGAACACACTCACCTTCTGAGAGTCGCAGGGGGAGGAGAAGAAGAAGAAGAAAAAATGCAGATTGGTAACTCTTGCCTTAGTGTAAGTGTGTACTTAGATGGGTGTCAGTGTAGTTTTTTAATTTTGTCATTAACAGCTAAGAACAATCATACAGGATCTGATTCTAACCAGGCACTAAAGAATGATTCTGTGGTGATACAGATTCTGTGGTCTGCACCTTTAATCAGTGTGTCAGTGAGTTGGAGTCTTGCTTACCGGCTGTGTAGGAGTTGTGTGTCCTGCGTCGAAGGTTGTGCTCCAGCAGCTGGTGTGTCCTTGTGGGACTGGCTCCAGCCATCAGCCTCACTGTGGTCTCATGAAGGAACACCTGGGGAATAAAAGCACACAAGAACCTCAATCACTGAGTATTTACAGGCTGAAAAAAACACTGATCTATGTGGCCCAGTAGCTGAATGGTTAGGGTGGATACCACATGGGCAAAGATGCCTTTAGCAGCCAAGACCATGATTAAAGTCCCAAATGGCTGGCCTTATGCTGCATTCTGCCTTTCCTCACATTTCATCTCTTTCTCCACTGTGATATCTAATAAATGCAAAATGCAAAAACACAACACACTAAAGAAACAAAACAAAACACTGATCCCTTGCATCATTTCAGTACACATATACACCGGGTACATAACAGAATATTCTGCCTTTAGCAGAGGCTTTCAAGCAAAGCATCTCACAGCATCAAAAGTGACTCAGTCAGTGGCCTCACTACTGAACCTCATAAAGTGATACGGAAAAAATGTGTTTCTCAGAGTCGCACACAAGACAAAACAACAAATAATGCTATATGGTAAAGACACTCTGGCTGCGGTAATGACTCTGACAAATATAAGTCATTTATACCTGCTGACTTAAATATGAGTCATTTAGATTTTCCATTGTAACCTGAATGTACAGCATTGTATCTTTGTTATGCTTTAGTTATTTCTTGCAGCTACCAGCACCTAAACTTTGTAGACTGCACCCCTGCTGATTTCTCATACATCTTACTTCATCTTGCTACGGATGTACCTTGTGTTGTGCTTGTCTGTAGCACTGTGTGAGCTTTCTGAGAGCGCTGAGGTCCCTCTGGAAACCAGCCAACTGGGATCCAGGAGCTGGGCCAGGTTCTCCATTAGTGCTGCTTCCTCGCTGCCATAAACTGGTCCTCAAGGTTAGGAGAAGATCACAGACCAGCAGCTCAACCCCCTTGGAAGATAAAAAAGACATATAAATATCCAGTAGGATTTACTTGACATTGTAGTTGAAAGCATTTTTAGGCCATTTTCATGCATTTGGTAGCAGAGGTATGATTCAAATCTGACCCATCACAACCCATCACTGCCAGCTAACCCCCGCTATTACAATTGCACCTTACCCAATGCGCATGCCAGAAACCAAAAAGTAAAGCTACTACTGACATTCAGTGCTGTTGAATGTTAGGCGTTGGGGTGTGTAGCGGGTGCGTGCAGATCGGGGAGGCCTCTGTACTGCACTGCAGACACATTGCACTCGACTTCAGGATCATGCAATGCAACTACAATGCACCACAGCCACCTCCTGCCACCCACACTGCGCACACACACAGCCCCACATCAGCCTGTCCTCACCTTGACTGAGCATGCAGTCTGTGTGAATGTGTGTATACATAGTTAAGCCTTCAACACAGCGACTTCAGTGAGTCAGGATAAGTTGAAATGAAACATGCACTTTAAGGGAGGTTCTTGCATGTCTGTACATACTGGATGTGTCCAAGTCAGCTGATGTGCCAACAAACCCTCTAACCACAACAGAGAGAAGTGCCTGTTTTTGAAGAGTTGTAAATAAACTCTTTGTACTCTACCTTGTTCAGCCAGTTCCCAGACTGTGCGAGTGGCACTGAGACACTGGAGCGCAGGTAGCTGCTGGCTCTGTCGCAGTGGGAAAGGCAGGCTACTGCCCCCTCTCCTTTCAGAGGGGACAGACTCATCTGAACCGCCTTGCAGAGAAGCAGCACAGCCTTGGGCAGAGGGTGACTAAAACATAGAGAGTGACAGTGGGAATGTTAATTTGTTTTTTTAATAGTGTCTTTTTTCAAACTTTGCATTAATTTATTTTAGAACTTTGGCATCTGTATAGCTTGTAGATCCACTGTGTGTAAATTTGCTATCTGATCTGCTCCACGGCTTAAATTGGAGTAGTTACATGTTTACTTTGTTTTTTTGCGTTGAAAAAATCTGATACAGTAACTGCAGATGCATGTGAAGGCGAGTGATTCCTAACTGATTGAGTTCACAATACAAAATAGACTACCTTGTGCAACAGACTGTTCAGTAATGCAATAGTCTGCAGCTATAGCATCTTAATTGAATCAACTGTCATTGTTCAAAACAACAAAATTGCATCTTTTCTAGATTTTCTTTGTTTTTGATTTCATTAATCACTTGTAGAGACATGTATTGTGAGAGGGATTATTTCACTTACTCAAGAATGTGCAGAGCTCTCGGCATTCGCTCTGCTTCTGCCAAAAGTGACCTCACTGCGACATCATCACCCTGCAGCCAATGCACGGCAGCCTTCAGGACCAAAGCCCACCAACGACTCACTGGGTCTCCCACTGGCAGCAAAAAATGGGAGGGAGATAATGTAGGAAACTGTAAGTCTGCAAATGTAAGCTAAAAGTTAATCCCACAAGGCATCGGGTATCGGTGTACTGCTGGAGCAAAGCAAATTCATGTCTTGGGTGATCTTATCACAAGTGAACAGCTCTAAGCACAGGTGTGAATGCACCCAAGATGTGTTGAGGAGGCACTGGGACCCAAACGCTCACTGAGGCCACATTCAGAGGTGGTCTGCACTGCATATGGCTACATTCTTTTAGCAGAGAGAATGTGCCTGGGCTATACTGAAGGGTCACCTACTTAACTGACATCCTCTGCGTAGGCTGAACAATGTACTCCTTCTCATACTCCAAGAATTTAATATTAAACTTTTGTCTTTCTATTGAGATGCGTTTTGAGCATCTTGGGTGATTTGGTTTACATGGAAATAGTTTCAGTCTGTGCAGTTTTGATTTCTTCTTCTTGTCCTTGGAATTCCTGGCAGACTAGGGACAGAAAGTGCATTGCTGCCTCCTGCCAGCGAGAACAACATGCATTTGGTGTGGTTCGTCTCAGCAGTTGGGGGGAGGTGGGGCAAATTGGTTCAGGGAGCAGGGCCAGGCCGAGTTGATTGGCACATCTGTAATGCATTGAATCATCAGTCTCTCTCCCAGTAGCATGCTGGGACCTGGAGCTGCCATTCTGAGATAAACCACACCACAAGTTACAGGACGCCAACCACATGTAGCCTCTGTTGGAAGGGTATGTTTTGTTCTATGGAGAAACTGTGTGCACTCTAGCAGAACCCAGTTATTACGGTGTTGAGCACACATCAATCATCATTTAAGTTTTATGTGTGGTTCGTGGCAGTAATAAAGTCTGTGCTTCAAGGTTTCATCATGTGTGTGGGTCTGTGCTGGGGAAAACCTGTAGTAGCTGCTTTGTGCTACAGTCTTTGAAAATGAAAAATGATGTGCGCTTATTAGCATATAAAGTGGGAAATTAAAGTCTGATCACGCATGTGGGGATGCATACAAATACCAGGTGTGAACTAATGTACTTAGAGCTGTCCACTTGTGATTGGATCACCCAAGATGCATGTTAATGCCGGGAGTGAATAGGGCCAGTTATAACCTTTAGGCCACACAAAACGCTGATTGTGATTCATGCTTCTTTGTAAACTGGAAGGCTGTTTCTCTTCATCTTATTCATACCTGGAATGGTGGTGTGATTGGGTGGAGTTGAGAAAGGAGGAGGAGGGGAAGGAGAGTCTTCTGTACAGCTGTTCAACAACTGAAGAAACTCCAGGGCACTGGAAAACTCCCTGAAATGGTAACAGCAGAAAAACTAAATAAGAAACTGGGCTGAACAATCAATCGATTTCAAGTCAAAATTTAAATTTGAAACAATGCAAAAAGCTAATTACAAAGGCTGCAATTTAGAATATACAAGGTGTGACTGTTAAATAATGAGACTAATCCTGTAATCTAATGTTATTCAATTTGAGCAGACTGAAACTTTCAGGGGTTGTTTATGTTGTCCATTGATCCATGTATGCTACATGGTTTAGGTTGACTTTTTAAAATCATAAATCAAATTTCAACACTGTCAGAAAAATATTTTCCCAAAATTGTTTATGCCTATTTTACACACACAGAGTAAAGGAGTAATTCAATCCAAACTGTCAAAAAACACATCAGCTGTGGACAGTAAGAGCTTGAGCTTCTTGGTAGCACAGTGCTGATGCTGTTCCCGCCTTACCCGGAGTCGTTCTTGCGTTTGCCTACATCAGAGTCGCTCTGTGGCTGGATGAGGGTGTGAACAGCTCTCTCCAATAGTTTCCTGCAGAAGCAACGATGCAGCTGGGCAATGGGGTCAGCTACAAAGAGGATCAAGAGGAAAACAGATGAATGGATAAATCAAAGCACAGAACATTTATTTTTAAATGACATAATCCTTTATCATTTCCTTTATGCCAAGTAAACAATTGGTTCAAAAGGGATTTTTTTGGGATTTAAAATAAAGAACAGAAAGAGTACTGACTAAAACACCAAAACAATGTAAGAGTAAAATAGCGTATATTCACGACATACCTGGGTCTCTCTGAGAGGTGTACACGCCGTCGCTGCTCTCCGACTTCACCGACCAATCGCAGCTCAGGAAGAACTGCCTGCCCAATGGAGTGAAGAGCCAGCGCAGGCAGTCGGGGATTGGTTTGGTCTCTGATTGGTTGGCTACACTCTCTGCACAACCCAACAGGTATCCCTGGGAGACAGACACAGCAGAAAAGATGCTCATGATGGAAAGTTTGGTTTTAACAGTTTGAAAAAGTGATGATGGACCAAACAAGAGACATACAGGCAGACAGGAGAGATGATGACCCAGCACAGTGCGCAGGGCTGTTGCTGCGGTGACATAAATCTGGGCAAGCTGTGTGGGGGCCATTTTCCCTTGGGCACTCTCACTGAGGTTGACAGCACTCAGAGACAGAGACAAAGCCCACAGGCTGCTCCGCTGAGGCAGTTTTCCTACAGAGACGGAGAGAACTGACATTGAAACACTATGCTCAAATCTTCCCAGCATGTCAAAGTGTAAGCAAGATAGAAAACTGATTTGTTGTCATTAATTGAATATGATTGTACAGTCACGTAGTATACAACATCAGTCTATTTTTTCCCAACACTCACCTGTGAGTTGCAATTGGCTCAGCCGGTGGTAAACCAGTGCAGCATCCTTTGCGCTAGTTCTTGCTTCCTCCCCCTCATGCTTTCCTCTAACTTGGTGAACCAGCCAACCCAGTGGAGTCGGACGATGCAAGCAGTAGCGAATCAAATTCCAAGAGAGTGAGCAGACCAGATCCAGAGTGGTTGAGGGAAGAGCTCTTGTCAAGACAGACAGGCAAGTTTCTAAACTGTCCATTGCTGCAGTGTAATCGCCCTGCAGGAGAGAAGTAGTGAACTGTTCAGTATTCAGTACAGACTGACACAAGAGAAACGTTGTGAGGGGTCACGACTTAGACATGAAGATGATTTGAGCACGCTAAAAATAAAACCAGGCAGGGAACAGGCGGGCTAAACTGAGACATCAAAACGGTGAGAATCAAAGCATAACTGTGTGAAGTGCTCTTCAACGGGTGAAAAAATCTAAATCTCTAAGCACGTCCCAAATTGGAAAAAAGAACGAGCGTATCCGAAATTCACATTACATGAAACGTGTCAAGTGTGATAATTTTTTCTATATTTGGAAACGCTACCTCATTCTTTTTTGAGAAGCTCCCCTAATGCACTAGCATCCCAAATAGTTTTCTTGGTTTGTTTAAGTCTTAGAAACCCAGTCCTCCTGATCCCAGATCGTTACTCACCCTGTTGAGATGCAGATCTGCTTGTTTTCGGTGCCTCCAGAAGGACACAGATTTTGGTGAGTGAAGGGGAGTGACAGGCTCCCACAGGTACAGCACCCTGACACAGCCCCACACTGCTCCCACCCCACTGAGCACCCACACCATCACCCACGGCAAAAGACACCGCAGCCAAGATGCTGTAGGATGAGAAGAAATGAAACATGAGATCAAGTCTTTGAATTTGGTTGTAAAGTATTCTGAAATGCACAATTATGACAAACACATGACAACAACCTGTGTTTTATATATTCTTTTGAACTCAGATACTCACCAAAGTCCTGTGTGTGACTTGGGAACCAGACAAGCGTCCTAGCCGGGCCATGGCCTGTAGACAGGCTGGGGCTTCCTGAGGCGTCCGAGCCCAGCAAAGAGGGCAGAGGGTTTAGGGACAGGCAGAAGAACGTCAGGGCACAGAGAAGCAGTCGAGAACGATCCATCACTCCAACCGAGGAGGGAGAGTCTGGCTCACTCTTCATCTACGAGATGACAAGAAATAAGAGAACAGGTTCACAATAATAAATAGGATTAGAATGTAGGACTGTAGAACTGTAATATGCAGCCAATTTTAAACTGAAATCCTACAGTATATACAGGGAAACTGCTCAAAAGAAGAGAGAGTATAACAAGATTAAAGACTTAACCACAATATCAGGAACTTTGTGGGCTCAGATTTCAGTTGCATGACAGCTATAATAAAAAAAGTCCAAAATGCCTCGTATAGAATATAAACTAACTCTTGTGTAAGCTGGGAAAAACCTGAAAAAATGTTAGACAGGCAAGTGAAAGAGAAGGACTCTCAAACACAATTTTAGTCATTTAAGAGACTGATGACCTCAGCTGCTATTTGAGCAAGATAGTTCAATAATACTCTGGGAAGCTATACATCATCCGCACCTTGCAGTAATAACCAGAGGAAGCAGGAACTGTTCTTCTCTTACACTGATATACCCAAGCTACATCCTAATCAAATAGAGAAGCCGTAGTCACCTATAACTGAGGGTGAAATAAGGAGAGCTGTGTCACTAATGAAAACTGGGAAATCGCCAGGTTATGATGGACTTTCTGTGGAATATTATAAAAAGTATAGAGATATTTGTTCTCCAGTTCTGCAGAAGCATTATCAGGAAATGGCCATATGCCAGCAACATTTAATGAAGCTTCAATTCCACAGAAGGATAGAGATAAAACAGACCCATCTCATTTTAGACCCATAACCCTGCTCAATCTGGACTGCAAAATATGACAGTTATCTATAGCAAGTCTTACCTAATATTATACATTATACATAGCAACCACTTATGAAGAACAGATCCTCTTCTACATTTAATGGGGTTGAGAGAATCCAAAATGTGCGGTGTCATTAGATGCTACAAAAGCACTTGATAAGTTGAAATGGTGCCTTCTTTTATCACTACGTCACATTTTGAATTAGTTTCTTATTTATTTCAGAGGGTGAACATATTATATGACTAACTTAAGGCTGAAACATAACCACTGAGGTCATAGCACCCTTTTCTGATCTTTCAGGAGTGATCATTGGTGGTTGTTCTGTGACTCTTTTGCTGTTTATAATTTTTCTAGAAACACTGGCTAGTTAAGGCTGGTGGCCAGAACACAAATTACTGCTTTCTGCAAGTGACATCTTAGCTGTGGTGGCCAAACGTTCCTCATTGGATGAAGACCATACAGCCATACTCTAAACTCTCAGGCTGCACAATTCCTTGGAAAATAAGTCTGAGGTCAGCCATTATTGACTTCGTGCTATCTATATATGGAGGAAATATTGAATTTAAGTAGGCATGAAGTATCTCAGACCAGACAAGATCTATGAGAGCTGCACCTACTGAATTATAACTCTGTGATAAAAAAAATTAAACTAAGTCAGAGAAGTGGGAGAAGATCAAACACAGATTGTAGGAGAAAGTTACTATAAAATGATAGTTCAATTACATAGTCAGATGTTGATGTTGCACATTGACCTACACATGTAATCTTTAAGAGGGGTGAAAACATAGTTAAACAGAAAAAAACTGATCAGCAATCCCCCTGACTCCTGTTTTGTGATTATTAGAGGCCAGATCTCAAATACCTAATAAGTATAAAGATGCATTTGCTATTACTGCAGCTTCCAGAATTGCTAAATGGCCTTATTTGGAACACTCTGTAAATGCAATGGTTGAGACTATGAGCGTATGCTTAGCAGAACAAAGATTGTGCATCCTAAATCTTTATGTGGGTTACCTGATCATGATCCAGTAAGGGGCTGCCTGGCTCCGAGTCGACGCAGTAAGGAGAGAACTGGTGAGGGGAACCAGACCCAGAATCTGAGGCTGGAGGTGACATCATCACTACCTCCTCTTTGAGCTCTACGTCTTCAGACATCGGCACGTGCTCTGGGATTGGGGAAAAACTCTCATTGGAATCTCAAGTTGCAAATAATTCTGATCTGCATAAAGCTTTAACTAATGTAAAGCACTTACTGTTCTTCTGGTTGGCCATCTTAAGTGCCAGGTTCTCCTGTCGTAGTTTGTGGTTGACCTGTTGCAGGTACTTTATGTGGTCAATGGCCTTCCTCAACACTCCTGATTTGTGCATCTGAGAAGAAAGACATAAAGGAGGATGTGTGAGGTTCCTATTTCTATCAAAGTCATTAATGAAATATTGCAGATTCAAATTCAAATACTGGAAAAAGACATTATTGAGTCTTAAAGTTTTTCCTTTTTAGTTAAAAAAAATCATTAACCTTTGCGTCACTTCCCATGACCAGATCTCTGAGTTCCATGATCTTGTCATTGATAGAAGACCGATACCGCTTCTCAATGATGTTGTGGGTCGTCCTCCTCTCACCCTCCTTCACTACGCCTCCTGGTCCGACTCCTCCTACTGTCATCTGGCTCTGCTCCATGCCTGGTCTGCCTCCGTTTGGACAGTGAGAAGAGCCTGGCTGTAGCTGTTTGATTGGCAGCTTGTCTCCTCCTCCCATTACAACAGGGACGGTGGTGAGGATGTTGCTGCTCATCAGCGTCTAGGAACAGACAATCAATTCAGGGTGAATATTTACACTGTAGAGACCAAAGTTCTAACTGTTAACAATCAAATAGTGACATTAAATCTTTAATCCATGATGCATACTGGTACTTGTAGAGCTGTGTTCTGTATGGGTGTGGTCAGGGTGGTGATCCCTGTGGGGCTCTGCATAGTAGACAGCACCTGTGTCCCATCGGGTTTGAGTGTTGTAAGAACCAACGAGTCTGTCTTCAGAATCTGAGGCTGCTGGACCAGAACCTGAGGGAAAGTAATCCAAAAGATTCATGTAAGACTCTTACGTCTGCTTAAAACAACAAACCACTTTGGTACTCAGATCTGCTGGTCTCATCCTCTGCATCTACATCAATGTGGTGAAACTGTACATTGTTAGGTGAGGATTATTTAAATATTAAACTTTCATTCCCAGATATCAGCTAATAGTTTTGGCTAATTTTCTGACAGTAGTAGTGTCATTATTTGTTTCAGCCCTTCTTACACCACTGAGGTTACTTACAGGTACTTGTTGCATCTGCTGTTGCATGGTGTGGACTGTGGTGGGCGCTGTGGAGAGAGTCTGGATGGTTTGACCTGTTGGGGTCAGAACACGCTGGTGCTGAATAGTCACTGGTTGGAGCTGTGATGTCATGATGCTCTGCATTTGTGGCTGGAGGACTGGAGGGATGACAGACAAAATGATGCATGATTTACAAGTTACAGTCAAAATACTGTACACTGCAGTCTTGACATAGATTTTTAAAATAAATACATTGCTGCAACAACATATGACCATTAAAAAACACTATAAAGTACTGTATTTAAATTTATAAATAAGTATAAATAACATGTATTCACTCAAGTTTTGTACATTTAATTCAAACACCCTCCTGTCCTTCTCTGTATTCACCTTGGAACCCAGGAGCAGGGCTCTGATGGCAGATGACGGGGTTCTGGATGAAGCGTGACTGTCCACCGCTGGAGGCGATCATCACAGTTTGTGCCGCCTGCGTCTGGATGGGGAGGGGCGTCTGGCTGTGGGTCTGAACCAGAGTGTGGACCGGGAAGCTCTGGGTCTGCATGGGAATCCCCTGGGTGTGCATCTGCATTCAAGTAAAACATAAATAGAGTTTTGTTGCAGAATTCATGTCTCCTCAGAGATGACTGAAATTCAATAGAACATAAGACCTTTTTGTTTGACTGTTTTAGGATAAGGGTATTTCATTGAAGATAGTGAATTATGTCTGTCACATTGACAGCTTTGCTATAGTTTTGCTGAGGCATGCAAAAGTGTTTGTAGGGATGCTGAGCTGGATATTACGTTTTACTGTGTCAGTATTCTGAAAATGTTCTCATGTCAGCAGAGGCTTTTTTAGTAGAAATGGCACAATAAGGCAATATAAATACACACTTTCTCCAAAATGGACAGTTAAACTTCATTTGGAGGACGAGACCCTTTGAAAACACCTTAATATTCAAAACTGCAGCACTATTCCATCACTGCAGCAGGCATATACCATTTTCAGCCTAACTACAGCTTAACTCTGAGTATAGCTTTCACTATGCAGCATGACACAGCATAAACCTGATGTATCCCCGTAGAACTAGTAGCAGAATGAGTAAATGTCAAACACAGTTCTTGTTTGTGAATGTGGTGTCAGATAGTTGGTACCTGGATGGTGGGTTGGGCCGTCTGTTGGGGCTGTGGCTGGATGGGTTGGACCAACTGAGGCCGTGGCTGAAGAAGAGGAGGGCTGCGGGTCACCTGCTGCTGCACTGAGGAAATGGTGGCGGGTGAGGGTGTCTGCACAGGAGTAAGGGGAGGAGTGAGGGGCACAGACTGGGGGGACAGCGTCTGAGAGGAGGCGAGGTTAACGCTGGAGCTCTGGTAGGCAGCAGCTGTGGGTGTCTGGGGAGTCTGCGGAGTTTGAGGGGTTTGAAGGGCCGGTTGTGGGATGGAGTTGGTGCCACCACTCTGCAGAGAGCCTGCTGTGTTCATCTGGTCCTCAAATAAGTCTGGGAAGTCCCCCACCTGGTTGCTGACAAACTGCAGCATCTCTGAGGAGGTGGAGAAACAAAAAGAACATTGAAATAAGTCTGCATTTGACTAAACATAACTAAAAAGGCTTTTTGACAGGTTCTGTCACCAATGAATGACTTAATTAATCATACAACATATATTTCAACATCTCAGCAGCTGCATAAATATTAAAAGATATGCAATTTCACTTTAAAATATAGCATCACTTAGCAAGAGAATTGAGTTACTTCAGACAGAATGTGGATCAAGTGGATCAACAAAATGCTGCCACATAAATTAATGACTGATGGTGATTACTTAATTGCCTTTAAGCTCAATCCTTGGCTATCATCCCATGTAAAAATACAGACACTGGATCATAATATATGTACTGCTTTCCCAAGTGTCCTCTTATACTAAAACCTAATATGAAGAGGTAAGGTTGCTTCACAGTAGATCTAGCTAAGATGTGTGAATACAGTTTATTGCTAGCAGATAAGACAAGAAAGAGAATTTCCAGGCCTGACCTTGAAAGGGCACATCTAGACACAGCTACTGTTGTGGTCATAAATCAGTAAAAAGCAGCCTTCAAACAGACAGCCTTGAAGCAAGATTTGGTAACATTACTGATTGCCTCAAAAGAGAGTGGCAGAAGTAAAAGAGCACTTCTGGCAGCTCTGACAGTCCGGACGGACAGATGGATGGATGTCACCATTGTGATGAAAAATATGCGCTGTAAACATATTGTTAAGCACAAATGTACTATATGCAAAGCCCCACCTAATACCATTCAATAATAACTGGGTCCTTACATACAGAAGGAATACTACTATTACTTTGATGCTGCATATGAGGAGTGATCAAAACGTTCTGATAGTGTTGTGTGCGTGCCTGTTTGTGATTTCTCCAAACTGGAACAGAGAGCAAACATCACATTCTGCATCACACAGCAGCCAGGATGAGCCAGTCTTCATGTGGATGATAATCACATGGTGACAAGAAGTGGGTCTGCAGCTACAACAGTGGAAGAAGGTTTCCAAAACCCGTCGACAATCACGCAGTGCAAATGACCTGAACTATGGCGCAATGCCATGTGGGTGCTCCAATGGGAACACAATCGTCGCTCTCCACGCGCCCTACTTTCTAGATTTGGCTCCCTGGGACTTCCTCTTTTTTACCAAAATGTAATTTAAGTTGAAGAGTTACCGTTTTGACACCGTTTAGGCGGTTCAGTGTTCATCGAAGATGGGAGTTGACATGTTAGCAAAACAAGACTTCCAGGGAGCATAGGAGCATTGCAGAAGTGCTAGAAGCACTCTATTAAGGGAAATACATCATTTTGGATGGCTGCCAAATCTAAATCAGAAACGGGTTTATAATTTTATAGGCATAGCTGTTTTGCCAACTTTATTTTCTTTACAGCTATGAGAGGAAACCACTCTGCCAAAGGACCACAAGTCCACGTGGTCCATCACTGGGGAAACAACATGTCCTTAATGATCCTTCAGGTCTTTGGAACTGCAAGACTTTTGACAACAGATTTACAGAGGTCATGCAGTTGAAGCGTCCCTGACTGATCTATGTCACTGATAGGGCATATTGCCTGAACTGTCAGGGTCAGCGAAGTAACAAAGGACAGCCTGTAGCCTTGAACTTAGTCCTACTGTAAGACAGTGAGAGAAGACAATCCAACACAGAGCACAACTGAATCAACTGTCAACTGAATGACATAAATCACCCCCACTGATGAGACCCCTGGATATTATACAGATCAAGAGACTTACAGTACCTAGATGTTTCAGACTACTATAGTGGATTCATTTTTTTCTCATCTACAAGGTTACAATTTCATTTAGCAGACGCTTTTATCCAAAGCGACGTACAAAGGTAGGTAGGCGGGGCAGCAGGCAGGACCTTGCCTAAGGGTCCTCACTGGATACCTGCGCTCTGACCGGGATTTGAACCACCATTTGTTTTTGGAGTATGTTGTCATTTTATTCAAAATAAAAGATTGAAATATCCTATTTACATATGGTAAGTATTCAGACCCTTCACTTAGTACTTGGTTAAAGCATCTTTTGCAGTAATGGTAGCCTCTGGTTCTACCAGGTTTACAGCCTGAACACTCTGGAAAAGGTTTTCACTCAGGACTACTATATATTTTTCTGCATCCATCTTTTCCAGTACCTGCCACAGAAAATCCATCCACACAGCATGACGCTCCCGCCACCATGTTTGACTATAGGGAGGATATTAATAAGGGGATGCTCAGTGCCTGGTTTCTTCCACACACACTGTTGGAAACTGTGGCCAAATAGTTCAATCTTAGTTTTAACAGATCAGAAGATTTTGCTTCTGGTGGGCTGAGAGTCGTTCAGGCGCCTTCTTTTTAAAATCCCTGCAGGCTTGTTTGTGCCTTTTAGTGAGGAATGGCTTCCGTCTGGCCACTATTCCATAATGGCGGAGAGCCGCGCTGATGGTTGTACTTTTATGAGATTCTTTCACCTCCACAAAGGAACTCTCATTCGTAGTGACCATTTAGTTTTTGGCTACCAGTCTGACCAAGGCCCTTGGTTCCTAATTATTCAGTTCAGCTGGGCGGCCAGACTGCTGGTGCTTCCAAACTTCCTCCATCTGAGAACGATGGAGGCTGTCATGTTCGTAGGCACTTTCAAAGCTGTAGAAATTTTCTGGTGTCCTTCCCCCTATCTGCGTCCGGACACAAACCTGGCTCATAGATCTACAAATTATTCTCTGGACTTAATGGCTTCACTCTGAGATACACCATCGTACAGACAGGTGTGTGCTTTTCTTAATTATGTCACATGAATTCAGTTCAGACTCCAATCAAGGTGTAGAAGCATCTCAAGGACCACTAATGTAAGCATGATACACCAGTGCTCAATTTCGAGAGTAATAACCAAGAGTTTAAATATTTATGTAAATGGAATATTTCAGTGTTTTATTATTGAAAAAGCAAACACCTGTTTAGCTTCATGACTAAATGATGCAAATCCATTAAAAACAGAGTCAGAAAGATTACAAAATGTAGAAAATTTAAAAGGATCTTAAAACACTAAGAACAGCCCTGCAAGTTAACAGTGAGCTTTCCTTGCTTTACATGTAAAATGTTTTCATGACACTACTTTGTGGCATCCAAATGATTGACTGCAGTCGCTGTGCATTCATTAGAGGTTTAGCAGCCCTCAGCTGCAAAAACACTCAGAAATACAGGGTTATGATAACTTGTCCACACAAAATGAATCACAATGCAGTGAGTGACAAACAAATGAAAATATGCTTTTGTCATCTTCTTGAATTTCTCCAAAAGGATGAAAAGTATCTATCTATCTATCTATCTATCTATCTATCTATCTATCTATCTATCTATCTATCTATCTATCTATCTATCTATCTATGATAACTTTTATCTGCAGGGTGTATTGTTTTTTCAGTAATAGTGATACTACACCTCAAAACAGATGCAACACAAAATGACTGGGATACAATAACAGACGTATAAATCCGAAAGCTAAGTTTGTTCTGAAATAAAAGTTACAAAAAATTCAACACTCAAAAGTTCTCATCTTCTCAGAACAAGAAGCCATCATCCTGTCAGCTCTGCCTGCTATCACTTGTTACATTTCACCACTGTGTAATCAATAAAGCAATAAAGGTGTTATCTTCAGTGTAAGCAAGGAACGCCAACTTCCCATCAACCTAAATGATGCAGCAAGTTATCACGATGACGATGATGTGACCCACATATATGCTTATTTTTCCTTCTATTTCATGGCTATAAAAGTGACGAGATCAAGGGTCATGAAAATACAACTGGCAGGAGAAGGACAGAATTTGCTTAGATTGTGGATGCATTTACATTTTATATGCCAGTTGTATTGACACTGAGGTTAGCTGTACAAGAGGATGATGTATTTTTGGCCTTTTATGCCTTTATTGGATAGGACAGTGGATAGAGATGGAAACGGGAGAGGGTATTGCGGTAAACGCCCAAGGTCGGAATAGAACCCGGGATAGCCGCTACGCCATAGCACTTGGGTCACACGACATAACTGTTAGGCTATCGAGGCGCCCCCAAGAGGACACTGTAGGAACAAGGGCTGAACAATTTCAGGAAAAATATTTTACAGCTATTGCGATTTGATTTGCAATAATATTTTAGCGTCAGTTCAACATTTAACATTCACTTTGTAATAGATTTAAAACATGAGTATTACCATGTGTGACACCATCAAAAGTGGTCACACAGGGACACAATGGTTTAAACCTTGGGTCAGATGTGCAGCAAAATGCCCGAGACGTGGCTATTAAATAACAAGACTGGGCAAATGTCACCACAAACCACAGCATTCATGTCTAAACACGCAGTATACATTGATCAATGGGCAGCATGAACAGGTTTTTAAAGTTTCCATCTGCTTGAATTAATTAACATTAATAAACCTGAAACACAGCATTAGTGTCATTATTTAATAGCTACACCTCATATATCCTAAACTGCAGCTTTTGCGATCCGCTATTTACACGATTTCAAATTGCAATTTTGATTTTAAAGTGATTAATTGTTCAGCCCTAATTGGAGCATTAATTGGCCTTTCTGATCAGGCGCTTTTACCTGCCTGTCACATACACACTTTCTGTGGGCTGACACACTAGATCGTGCACTTGTACACCTCCACAGGGGGCAAGACTACTAGTGGCAGGCAGGACAAAGCCTCTCTGAGCCCCCAAAGCTTCAGACAAGCTAACACAAAGGGTAAATCCATCAAAGGGGGACAGTTTCCTCGGCTGCTGAGAGCAAAGAAAATAGCTTATATAACAAGATCTGCCGTTGCTAAGCGAATAATTGAGAGAGAAAGAATGTTCCAGATGAATATATGGTCAACTGCATGAGATGCTTTTACACTCAAAGAAGTTCATGTGACTAGTGTGAAGAAAAATGGGGAAATATGTTTTGATCTTAAAATAAATTAGGATATGAAAGAGGCTGTGATGACTTTAAATTTTGAAAGCAAAAATCCCAAATCTCTAACAAATTGTTGGGGAGATTTTCTGTAAACAAATTATACTTTTCTGCAGTTGGAAGCTCTCCCTTATAGGAAAATGTGTTTATCCATTAGCTGAGGGCAAAACGCAGATTGAGCAAAGCAAAAAGTGTGGACTGTCTGTGCTGCAGCTAGTCTGTGAATTAATCAGTCAAACCTCAGTTGTCATTTCTCTTTCACACAAACCGTACAGTCCCCTCTTTTGACACAATGATTAAGTGGGATTACATAACTATGGCTGGGGGCGTGCTGTCTGCTCATTCTTTTCTAAAGACCCTATTTGAAAGGGGAATTAACACCTGAGGCCAAAGACAGGTAGAGTTTCAGAGAGGTGACATAAGTGTATGGCCTTTATTGTTTGTTACAGTACACTTT
The DNA here is from genome assembly GCA_900302755.1 of Chromis chromis. Lineage (NCBI taxonomy): Eukaryota > Metazoa > Chordata > Actinopteri > Pomacentridae > Chromis > Chromis chromis. The sequence continues at coordinate 41,598 of OMNN01098377.1, forward strand.
AGTTGTATGTTGGTGAGTGCGCTACTAACCCCCCATGGCGAGCAGACAAAAAGAAGAGTAATGTCCTAAAACCCAATTTCATCTGACACGCCACACACACAGACACACGTACACCAGTCCATCAATCCGGTCTGGTGACTTAGAATTCAGTAAAATTCCACCCTAATGGAAATCTGGTGACTCTGCGCAGGCCAGTGTTACACCAAAAGCCCCATCCTTTCACTGTGTGCCAAAGGGTGAAACTTGTTTTGATAAAAGGGAGACTGGATCAAGGATGCTGTTTGTTCGCTGGGTTTGAGCTTGGATCTGTACAGCGATGTTGTCCCACAAACATCGCTCAATTATTTCTGCAGACCAAGCTTGGAAATATAGTCTCAAATACTGTATGAAATATTTTCAATGTTTATGAATCATGTCAATTATTCTCCCGATTGATTGGTCAGTTGTTTGGGCTATAAAATGGTGAAATATGTTGATCAGTGTTTCTAATAGCCCAGGTTGATATCCTCAAACATCTTGTTTTGTCCACAACCCAGATAGATACTGACAACCCAGAAGATACTCTGATTACTGTCATAGAGGAGGAGAGAAACCAGAAAATATTCACATTTTTACTCTTTTCTCTTTAAAAAATGACTCAAGTCAATTAATCAATTATCAATGTAGTTGCCAATTAATTTAATAATTGACAACTGATCAATTAATCACTGTAGCTCTGCTTGAAAAAGATGCTGAGGTAAGAGAAAAGCTCCAATCCACAAAAAGTAACTTTATATAAAAGTCATACACAGTCGTTTCTAAACTGCTTATCTAATAACTCTTGGCCTACAGTGATAACAATCATCTGGATGAGCAAGTCACACTCTTGTGTCTCCCTTCACTGCCTGCATTACTCAGCTTCCTGATGAATGACACCTCTTACTGATACCCACCTCTGCTGCAAACAACATCGCTCAATTATTTTGACACTGGAGCCTGGCTCTTTGTAGAGACCTGGTAATAACTAAAACAACATTTTTTAATTAAGCCCAAAATGTTATTCCACTGTGCAAATAATGTTCAGGCTGCATGGACTATCTGACAGCTTCCTAGTTGCAAGTTGGAACATGCAATAAGCAAGTTGATGTGCTAGTTTCCAATGAGGACATTTTGTGAGGATTAAATGTAGCTAAATTCAATTCAGAATCATGATCAGAATCAATTTTACTCCAAGGCAGGTATTTACATAAGAGGAATAGGACTTGGTGTTTGGTGCCTAACAGTAAACACTGACAAGTAGAACATTTTTAAAGTAAAGATTGTAAAGATTTTTTTAAATGATCGCAAGTCAAATAAACAGCAAGATCTCCATGACAAGTAAGAAGCAAGTGTTGCAAATCAAAACTATTATAAAGTAATTAAAATATTCACAATAGTATTTAAGTGAGACACTTGTACAGGTTGTGCATAAAAGTGCAAATTATTTGCCTGGAAATATACAAAATCTCACAGTATGTAGTTCAGTAAATGTAAGTGTAATATGTACACACTACATAATCTAGTACAATATGTAGTTAGGTAAATAGTAGTCAAATTGGTTTATATCTTATCATTGAATTTCACTAACATAACAGGACCTTCAGGACTAATAAATATAAACCCCCTTGTTCTACATAAGCTGTATATTTTGGGGTCAACTTTGTGTCTTTCACATAATTCCCACAGAGCTGTTTGGCACATGAGGGAGCAGAGCTGAGCACAAACAGGCCAACACTTAACAACAACACTGTTAGCAGTAACACCGCCACTCACCGTCTATGTCTCCTAAGGTGAATTCGTCCCCTAATTCCGCTAGAGTCGGGTCCATGTTGTCCATAGAGGAGATGTATTCTCCGGTGTCCATCCCGTCTGTCAGCGGCTCGCCTCCCCGGCTGTCACCGGAGGCTCGTAGGAGGAACGAAAGAAGACCCGCAGGCTCTTCTGAGGTGTCCGGCAACGCCTACGACACACTTACCTCACCGCGAAATGTCTCGTGTAACCAAAACAACCGTGAAACAACACAGGAGCCTCCGGAGAGGCAGCCTTCTACACCGATAAACTCATTCACAGCGATTTATGTCGGAGGCGACGCCATCTTGTTTTACGCTCATTACGTCATTCACAAACAGACTCTGTGGCCCAAAGAGGAATCTTATTGGCTCAAAGCTCGCCGTTCTTGTCATGAGACCAGTCATCATCGTCCAATGACAGGGCCGTATTTACTGTGGTCTGATAGTACGTCAACCATCAGAAGCTTCTGTGTCATTTGAATAAACCGCGCCCCCTATCTTCATGAAAACAAGTCAACCTCATCAGACAAATATAGCAGCTTGGAAGCAACAGTGACAAGAAACAAGTCAGGTGAAGTCCACACTGCAGACATGTTCATTCAGATGATTTGCATTTTAATGCTCTTATGCAATGCTGCTGACAGTCTGATAGGGATTTTCTTTCATTGCAGAGGAAATATAATGTCATAAAATTACAAATGACAGTTTTTACTGTCCAAAAGGGTTCGTGATATTCAAAAGCAGTACTTAAACATGTCCTACATGAAAAATATAAACAAATAAATAGTAAATATATATTAGTTGAACATTGTTTTAATTAACATGCAGATACAGTTGAGTTACTCATGTATAATGTGTTTTTAGTACAGTTATCAGGTCTGTGGTATAGTGGATTTTAGCTCACAAAAATATTCATACTCTACCATGTTGTGCATTCCAAAAATGTGCTTGTCCACACTGCAGACATTTTGATACAAATAATATGCATTTTATTACTGTTATGCAACATACTGACACTGTGGTATGAATGTTCCATCTGTGCACATGATATATAATTTCCTAAATGAATAATCTCAGATCATAAATTATAATGTTTACTGTCTGAAACGTTAATGTTATTCAAAAGCTGTACTTAAGATGAAAAAGCCAATACAGCGCTGTGCAAAAGTAACCATCAGGTGTATTGTTTTAGCAGCGTTTTAATGGGATTTATTTAAAGATATTTATTTCTCAGTCTCTGTATCAAGATACAACTGGAATAAACAGGAAATGTGAACACAGTGGTAACACAAACATATCAGAAAAACAGTTTTTACAAGGCTCAAGTTGCATGCACACATTACCTTTTCTCTTTTAGGTAGAGAATACAAGATTAACTGCACTAATCATCTGTTTCATTCAAGATGTGTCAAAAGTTTCTTATTCATTGTTAGAGAAAAATTTTGTTATGATTTTATGATATAAAATTAACTTATTAACTAAGGTTCATGTGCATGGCTACCCATCAAACACTCCTAATAACCTGACAACCCTCCTTACACCAGTTTAACACATCCAGCATTATGTGTCATTCTCTCAACCGCACCCTTCCACTCCCTCCTTTCAAACATTCACCCTCCCACTTCCTTCATCCATTCTACTGCCTCATCCCTACCCCCACACACACCTCTCCTCCCTTCTCCCCTTTCCTTCTTCTCTCCATTTCAGCATAGCAGGGTTGGACAATTTGCCACCTGAGACGAAACCCCCACCCCATGTCTCCTTCTCCCAAGCCTCCAATGTCACAGCATCCCAGTTCAGACAACCAGATGACATCCACATCCCTCCTCAGCCTTACTACTTGCATCTATCCCCATCATCCAACACTATTCAACCTTACCTCATAAAATCTGTAAACTCAAATCGTTGTGGCTGGTCGTTGCTACTGAATCCAAGTTAGGTCTTAATCCATGTTTTTTGTAGTTGACCGTTGCATACAAATACATCATTCCATTCAAAATGCCAACGATCACACAGTTTGACAGGCACAAAATCACAATTTTGCATCAGCAGGGTCACTCTCGAAGGCAAATCAGCAAATAAACTTGATATTCAAGATGTGATTTTCTAGTTGTTCTAAAGAAATGTAAAGAATCTGGACCGGTGATGGACAAAAAAGGAGTGCTAAAAAAAATAATATTTTAGTGTTTCTAGCAAAGAACTTGCTCAGCTTTTGGCAGCTTCATATGGATGCCAAGTTTACAGTTTTATAGTCTAGAGAAGGTTGATCAGGAATGCCCAGTGTGGAAGGGTAGCAGGAAGAAACCAATTCTTCAAAAGGGGAACAGGGCTGAAAGGATGAAACAAAGACTGCAATGCAGATCGATAGAAAAGAGTCCTGTGGAGCGATGAATCAAAGTTTGAAATGTTCTGGTCCAGTCATCGATAATATGTAAGAAGATGTGCAGAGAATCACAAGAAAAAGTGCGTGCAGCCTTTGGTGAAACAATGTGGAGGGTCTTTCATCGTCTGGCGCTACATGTCTGCCAGTGGTGTTGAATCGATGGAACCATGAATGCTGAGAAGTACAGACAGATTTTGGTTCCTCATGCCATTCCTACTGGAAGTCGTCTGGTCGGAAACAGGTTTATTTTCCGGCAGGACAATGACACCAATGTTGCAGTGAAATCATACATGAATGAAAATAAACAGTTGAAAAACAGTGACAGTGATGGACTGGACTTCACAGAGTTCAGACGTAAATATAGAAGCTGTATGGTATCATGTGGGCAGAGAAAAAAAAGTCTGTTTTAGTCTATTGTGCCGAAAAAAGTTTAGTATGTTATACCACATATTTACCGGTCAACCTACATTCCTACTCTCACCTATGGTCATGAGCTTTGTGTCATGACCGAAAGAACGAGATCCCGGATACAAGTGATCGAAATGAGCTTCCTCCACCGCAGGGTGGCTGGGCGCACCCTCAGAGATTGGGTGAGGAGCTCGGTCACCAGGGAGGAGCTCGGAGTAGAGCCGCTACTTCTCCATGTCGAGAGGAGTCAGCTGAGGTGGCTCGGACACCTTTTCCGGATGCCTTTGGGACGCCTCCCTGGGGAGGTGTTCCAGGCATGTCCCACCGGGAGTAGGACTCGAGGTAGACCTAGGACACACTGGAGGGACTATGTCTCTCGGCTGGCCTGGGAACGCCTCGGGGTCCCACCGGAAGAGTTGGAGGAAGTGTCTGGGGCGAGGGAAGCCTGGGCATCTCTGCTTAGACTGCTGCCTCCGCGACCTGGCCCAGTATAAGCGGAAGTCAATGGATGGATGGATGGATGGGTGAATACCACAAGATTACTTAAGAAAACTTTAAGACAGTTGAGCTGAGAGAGTTCAAGATGTGCTCAATACAAAGGGAGGTCACACTAAATACTGACTTTAGCCCATTATTTTTTTAATGCTGTGCACATATTTCCTGCATTTGTTGTTGTATCTTAAAAAAGACTGGGAGCTAAATACGCATGCTGATGACAACCTTGCTAAAACAACAAACATAACGATGTCTACTACTAGTGCTACACATATTACTTGCGGCATACTGTGTTAATAAACATAAAAACAGAAGTACAAAGAAGTACAGTTGAAGTAACCATATATAATGTGCCGTTAATAAAGCTATCAGATCTGTGGTATAGTAGTTTTTTAAAAGGCTCACAGAAATGTGGTTGAGGCCATTTTCTAATACATTAAGTACCACATTTAAGTTATTGGCAGAGAAGACGACAACTCGGCTCCAGAAGACAAGAATTAAAGCCAAAATAATCAGTTATGGAAGAACAGTGTCTTTATTGTTACTTTCACTGCAAAAACATAAATGCACATTTACAACAGATGAAAACAGTTGGTGCTGGCTGGTCAAAAAAAGCTTGTCCCTGGTTTACATATTACAGGATGTTACAAAGTGCAATAAAACCACCCACTGCCATCTGTCAGTACTAACCCCTCAGGATTTAAAATGCTTAGGAAAACTTTAGTGCTTTTGTTCATTTTCAACAACAATTAATATTCAAAACCATTAATTACATTATCACACAGCAAATACTATAATCTGGTGCTTAAGATAACTTCTTATTTTCTGTGTATAGTGCTGTTACTTTTCTGTAGAAACACCAAAAAAGGTGAAGTCAAAGTACAAACCAAAATGTTTCCAAAAGTGTATGAAGACTTTAGGTCTTCTAACTGTCCAAAAGTTGACTTAATGTGTCTGAAAGCAAGAATTAAAGCAAAAGTATCAGAACACGGAATCACAAATGTCACTGCACTTATTCATCAGCCTCAAACAGTTCTAACCAACATATGCAATTACCAGTTCTACTTTTATCATGTGTGATTACTTGTTCATATATAGAATACTGTTATATATCACACTGTTGTGGCTGTTCGCTGTGCATCTTTGACTTTTCCTTGTTAATAACATCTTTCACTGAGGTAAGCTACTGTGCAGTGTAGTATTTAATGAAATATCGGATACGATCTCATTAAACTGGGCTCTGACTCTGGTCTTAGCCCGTTTTATTCCAGTATATTTCATAAGATTTCTTCTCTGTGTAACTGGGCTCTGTTGTTCCAGTGCCACATCTCACTTTTTCTTTGACCACCTTTACTACCAGACCACCAGCCAGAGCAATGCCTGCTGCAGCTTTGCCAATCTCAGCCACTGCATTCAAGATGCGTGTTGTTGTCGTCACAGTGCCCCAGGGGTCCGATACAACCCTACTGGCCACTGATGCCACACTGGGCCCACATACAGGACCAGCAGACCCAACAGCCACTGGGACATTTGCAGCCATCCCCTGAGCGAGGGCTGCAGCACACTGAGGAGGCACAATGCCTGCTGCTACACTTCCTGCAGAGGCCACTGCATGCTGCCCTGCTGCTGAAGCTAAACTACACTGAGCAACAGAATTGGTGGCTGCACCTGCTGCCCCTGCTGCAGCAGTTTCAGCTCCACTGAGAGCTGCTGTGCTTAAAGCGGCTCCCTCTAGAGCTGCACTTAAAGCAGCACCAGCTCCCATGGTGCATCCCACACCTGCTGCCATTCCCACAGCAGAGGCCCCAATAGCACTAACCTGGCTAAGGGCATCCAAAGCACCCTCCCTAGGCGTGACAGCCTCAGCACCAGCAACTGCTCCCACAGAACCACCCAAAACTCCCCCTGTTGCAGCCCCCAGAGCAACTGCAGTTTTTCCTGAGGCTGCTGCCACTATGGCCCCTACAGCTTTCCCAACACCTGTGCCTCCTGCTACAGAGATCCCGGCTAACTGACCTGCAGCAAGACCAACCGAGTTCCCCATGAGAGATGCCCCAGCTGCAGCTGCTAAAGGGGCAGCTGCCCCAAACACTGCCCCAACTGCCAAACCTGTGGCTCCAGCAGCCACTAAGATTTTAACTCTCTCCAGCACCTTAGCAGAGAGCGCTGCCTCCCTCCGAATGCGACTCAAAGACGAACGGAGTGACTGTCGCCTGCTTACGGCCCTGCTGCTGCCTCGACGCCGGCCTCTGAACTGGTCCCTCAGAAAGCTAAATGCATTGCTTCTGCTCTCCTCTGTCCATCTCTCCACCCTAAAGTCCTCATTTCCTCTGTCCACCTCCCTCCTCCTGAGCCCCTGTGATCCTTCCTCGCTGCTTCGTGCACTGTCAGACTCCAAGTCACACTTTCTTCGCTTTGCAAGTTTAGCCTGTTCTGCCATTCTGCAGTTACTTTCCTCTTGCTCATCACCGTCTGCTTGTCCTCGCTCTCTCAGCATCCTTTTCTGCTCCTCCCTGATGGCAGCCTCTGCCTCTAAAAACATGGTATTAGTGTAAAACCCTCTGTTATTATGCTTCACCATCTTGTCCACCTTCATCAAGAGCTCTGTAACCTGAGCTGGGTTACTGATGTCTCTGTTGTTGAGTACATGGTACCTACCCCCACACCTGTCAATCAGAGCCTTAAGCTCAGCAGGTGCAGTCTTTCTCAGATACTCATTAATTCTTACGTCCTCCAGGTCATCACCTCTGGTAAAAAGAACCACTGTGTGGTGACAGACAGCTTCCTCCCCAAATATCTTGGCCAGCTCACAGACAGCCAGGTTCTCATTGTCTGTATATCGTCCTATTGGCACCACGAGGAGGAAAGCGTGTGGGCCAGGTGCTGAGAGAGAAACACATTTGGCTATCTCTGCATGAATCTGCCCCACACTAAGGTGAGTGTCTCCAAAACCTGGCATATCCACCACCATGATTCTCCTCATCCTCCTCTGTGTGACAGCCTGGCCGTCCTCCTCGGTGCTGTCTTCCACAGCGAGCTCAGTGCTCCCGAGCTCGCAAATCTGGGTGACAGAGCTGGCACTGGCCTGTGATAGGAACTGCCTGCGGCCCAAGATGGTGTTCCCAGACGCACTCTTGCCAGATCCAGTCTTTCCAATGAGGACCAGTCTGAGTTCTTCAGTCCATCTGGTTTCAGAGTCGTCTCCTTCACTGCCATCCTCCATGTCTTCCTTGTCCTCTGATGGAAACACTGCAACAGAAATTGTAATTTACTCACACTATTAGGAAAAGTTCTCTGCACTAACTATAGAAGCCTTTATTTACTGAAAGACAGCAATCAAGACTTCTATTGTGTCCACGTTGTGTTGGTAATAAAGACAACAGAGGCCCTTTGTAACAAGCCTGTGCTTCAGGAAGCTTCTGCACACAAACAAAACAACTCAATAGGTTCACTACATAGTGGAGAGCTTAGAAGCAGCTAGCTTTATCTATTATGTAACTTATACCTTCAGTACTAACCAGTTATAACGTATGCTGAAACTAAACATCAAAAGTCACATGCAGAGTTCGCGTTTTAATCTCAAATGAAAAGCAGTTATTAGCCGGCGTTAGCAAAACAGTTTAACTCACACCGAGCTAGCTAATTCGGAATTAGCATGCTATCATTAGCAAGTTGCTAACTTCTGACGGAGACATGAAAAGATCATCTTACCAGACTCCACGGTGTCAGACATTTCTCAGTCTCACTACAAGTCTTCGCTGCATTTAAGCTCCTTTCCTACTCCGAAGTGAGCTAAAGTCACAGTTTCTCTGAGCTCCAACTCTGTTCAGCTCAAACACAAACATTGGACTTTAGTAAGAAGTGTGTTGAGCGGCTGCTCGCCCTCTGTTGGTTCATCTGTTCACTGGGACACACTCAAACACACACTATGGAAAACGAGTTTTACATATCAGAGTCACTTTATTTCATTAAATTTGTTAACAAAATGGCTTGTTCATTCTGCAGCAATGATATTCTTTCTCTGAATATACACATAGTTTTTTATAACAGTCATAATACTATTCAAAATTACATCAATTCAATAGATCTAAACAAATAGCATGTGTCAATTTCCAGCAAAGATATAAAGAAAAAACTAATTTAACAAAGACACAAGGCTGCAAAATGAAGGGTCACATACTGTAATTCTGACAGAATAAAAATAATTATTTCTAATTAGGAGGCATTTAGGGAAAAACAACTACAGGGTAAAAAAAAAAAAAGATTTCCATAAACAAAAAAAGAGAAAGCTCACTCATGATTCTCTCAGATGGTGTGAAAAAAACATTTAAAAAAAGCAAATAAATACCATTATACCGTCCTTCACGCAAACAAAATATAAGAAGAGTCCTTACAACTTCAAGCAGCGATGAGAAATCATCCCCTCAAAAGTAGAAATTCCCAGTTCAAGAAAAAAAAAAGAATAAAATAAAAAATAAACAAAATTCCATCAACAAATCAAGCTTAACCTAAACCAGAAACAGGCCACATTTGAAAGAGGTCAAATTTATATTTGGCAACCACAGGTATTTGAAGCAAATGGGTTTTTAGACACTTTAAATCTAGACCAGACACAATACAGTGGGGCTTCGCAAAGTTTTGAAGTAAACAGATTATACTAAAATTATTTATATTCCAAAGTTCAGTTACAGAATCCTCAAGTTATCAAAAATGAGCCTCCCTTAATTGGTTTTCCAGAGAGTCATTTACCTGTTACAGAACATTAGATTTTCCAATTACGAATTACTGCAGATGTACAGCAACTCAGGCCTTCATCAGAACCTGCTCTTCCACTTTCCTGTCACACTGAGGGTTCCTCTCTTGTTTTCAACAGAGCACCTGACTTTTGTACAAGTGATGGCAGCTTTTTCTTCTTCACTGTCATCAGAGTCTACAAGTCAAGCCACCCCTTGTGGATTGCGTGTATCCTCCTCCTCCTCCTTCTTCTTCTCCTCCCTTTCTCAGCTCTTCACAAGCACAGAGGTGTAGCGCTATAGCTCGGTGCGAGAGCGGGAGATGCGAGGGCCTTTTCTGATTTCTTTCCTCTTCTCTTCCTTCCTCCTCCTCTTCTCCTCCTCCCTCAGGATCTTCTGGAAAGCCTCAGCAGTGTGGAGCACCTGGAGCAGATGAGGCAGACAGCTTTTTTTAATCAAAGTTGCAATATGTGAGAGGTAGGGGTTTCTTATTTCTTTTCTAAAAACAGTATGATACAGCTAAGATCTGTATGTGTTACTAATAGTACAAAGGTGTGCTTCGGGAGTCTCTAAGGTATTAGATGGTGGTTACCAGGTTACCAGGTACCAGGCTGGAATATTAATGCATGATGGGGAAGTCATCAAGAGAAGCGAAGTGCGGAAACGCATGCATGCATCTTACTCACGTCATCTCTCTCTGTGCGGTATGGGTTTATGAAGTCTGGGGATTTCTCTGTTATTCCCAGCTCCTGTGACATCTGAGAGATGAGCAGAATAAACAAGATGACAGAAGAAAAGAGAAGGGAGATGATACATAGTCATTTCTTTAAAAAAAAAAAAAGAAAGAAGGGTTGGCTCAGGAATGAAAATGAAACTGCCACATCACTCACTCTACAGCTCAAAAAGCACTATGATGCAATTTTGGCGAGCGGCTGCAGATAAAAACTAGATTTTCTTGGGAATGTTATAGCTCATTTCAATTATTTACAACCGATTCCCAAATGTGGGGTTACTGAGGCTCAAGTGAGGGCTGAATGCACACTTTGAGGGCGCAAACTGCTGCTGCTTCGAGTCTCAAGAATTAATCCACTATATAATCCTCTTGGCACATTGCTAAGGTCACAGATTAATCCTGCCAGAGTTTAGTTCATTAACCCGCACATTAAACCAGGAATACTGTTTTATCAGCTTTTCAGTTTCAAAGGCCACAATACATCACTGACAAATTTGATTAAAAATGACACGTTTCGCAGTGATAGAAAGGTATTAGCCGATGATGAATTGTACACTGACATGACAAATGGCTGGATTAAACTCACCTTTTCCACTGTATAGCTGTTGTTGTTTGAACATTACTACCAGCCACATTTATATCACTGTGCTTTGTATTGCACCGCACTGCTTTACTGCGGCGTTTTCATATTTTCACTTTACCCTCCTGCAGAGCGATGTTTTCATCTCAACGTGCACCAATATTGAGTTCTGCATCAGAAATAAACCAAACTGAACCGAGGTGAAGCAGTTACTCATTTTCATATTTTCAAGGCCTTTGCTTTTAGCCTGAAACCACATGAGTTCTTAAATGTGGTCTGAATTTCAGAAACTATTTCTAGGCTGTTTTTCTGTTTATCTCTGCAGAATGGAGATCTCACAAATATATTCTAAATTTAGTCAAAAACTAGAAACTATGACTGAACTATATGGGAAAAAACTCATATCGTGATTATTTTCAAAAATGTGGCAGTCACGATTTTAGTGAGGAAAAAGAATTGCATTTCCTGCTATTCGGATATTGCAGTTCGCCACAGCATTCATGCTGCTCCAGAATTCAGCAGCACAAGTGCTGATGAAGACCAGAAAGCAGGAGCACATTACACCTATTTTAGAATCATTGCATTGGCTCCCCGTGCATTTCAGGATTGATTTTAAGGTTTTATTATTAATTTTTAATGGTCTTGGGCCTTCTTATTTATCTGACTTGCTTTTACACTATGAGCCCTTGCGGCCCCTGAGGTCCTCTGGCACCGGCCTTTTAAGGGTTCCTAGTGTCAGAATGAGGCCTCACCATAAGTCCTCGTTCTGTCACTATGGCCCATGATTGTGGAACAGCCTGCCGGAGGGCCTTAGGGCCGCAGAGACTGTTGGTGTTTTTAAGAGCAGGCTCAAAACCCACCTTTTTAATTTGGCTTTTAATTAATTAATTAATTAACTTATTTATTTATTTATGTTTTTACCTGTCTAGTTATTTACTATGGTTCTATTATTTTACTAGTTTTTAGCCCAATTTTATTATTTATTTTTATTTGATGTAACCAGTGTTTTAGTTCAATCTTTTGTATTTATCAATTCATTTTATAATTTCTTATTTATTTTAACTCCAGTGTTTCTCCTCATGGGGGCCCTCTGGTCTGTCTGTGGGGGTTGTCGTCCTGGGGGCTGTTCTGGCCTGGATGGTGGGAGCTCTGCACTGTGGTTCCCTGACCGTGGTGTGGGCTCCTATGCGGCTGGGTCGGGGCAGTCCCTGTGGCGGGGCCCTCTGTAGCTGCGGGCAGTGGCACCCTTCGATGTGGATGCCCCCCTAGGATGGTGTTTTCTCTCCTGGTTCATCAGGGCCCGGCCATTATCAGAACTGTTTTTAACTGGTTGGGGAGGGTAGTGGGAGTTGGTGGTGGGTGGGGTGTGTGTGTGTGTGTTTTTTTTTTACATTTTTAACATGTAAAGCACTTTGTGTTGCGTAAAGTATGAAAGGTGCTCAACAAATAAAATTTGATTTGATTGCAATATTCCAAATAGTTGTTCAGGCCTACTAGAAACCTCCTTTTACACTCTTCAGTCAGTGATTTGCGAAAATAGTGTTAGTATATGACAGGCTAGTAATTGTCTGGTCTTACTAGTGTGAGGACATGTTGGTGTGCTCCTCCGGTGAAAACTCCCGTCTGGTTACAGAAATTCAGCCCCCAGCGCAGCAGACCGCTCCAGTCAGAGTTCCGGTCGTAGTAGTGGTGGACAATACGAGGGAAACGCAACGCCACATCGCCAAAGAACGCTGTGTTCTCCACGACATGGGAATACGCTGCAAAGACAGCAGTAACAGGTGGGTTAATGAGACTAATTTTAAAGACAAAACACAAACAAACATGGTAATAAATAAAGGAAAAGGAGGAGGAGGTAGTGGTGGTGGGCTTGAATTAAAACAAGTGGATGAGAATGAGAAAAATAATGACACCCCCCTTTCAGACATTCACTCCTTTCTGTTAATCTGACAGCATCTGACCTTCACATCAGAATTAGCACCATCGTCTGTTTTCCATAAAAGGTGCAACAGCGATCTTACTAGGTTGGACCTAGCAATATTTCTGCATCACTTTCAACACAAGTCTGAACTGCATGCTGTCACATTATCAGGTAGACAAGCAACAATACTCTGAGTTGTGTGAAGCAATTTGAGGCTGACTTTTTCCACATTTCAGCAGCAATATTGTTCCAAAAACACATCACAGAGCAAAAGACACAGTTTAGTGTCACACTTTGATCTAGAACTTCACATCTTTTATAAACTGAAACGTCCATAAAAATAAAACTTTACTGCAATGAAATCAGATTCTGTAACCGGTCATGAGACTGGCCAGTAATGAATGTAATCCAGGTTTTGGCAAAACTGAAGTTAACCCTTTAAGGCCTAGTGCGTCATCGGCGACACGTTTGGACTGTAAATGTCACCGTTTGTGCTATCGGAAATAGTTTCTGAAAACTGAGGCGTTGCGCTTTACAGCCATTATGGTGTCATTACGGTAATTTAATTCGTTCATTCGTGCCCCGAATGAAACCGTAAAATTACCATAATGACACTATATTGGCTGTAAAGCACAACGACATTGCCGTTATGGTCATTACGGTAATTTCATTCGTGCCTCCCCCCCAGGAAATTACTGTAAAATTACCGTAACGACACTACATGCGTAATACGTTGCGCTTTACAGCAAATATAGTGTCATTACGGTAATTTCATTCGTGCCCCCCCAGGAATCCACTGGATGAAATTACCGTAAAATTACCGTAATTTCATCCAGCGGATTCCTGGGGGGGCACGGATGAAATTACCGTAATGACACCATATTGACTGTGAAGCGCAACA